>VZTO01013100.1:35089-61123 GCA_013400615.1 Syrrhaptes paradoxus | reverse complement strand
GTTCCAGCCCAGGTCCTGTGTCTGGAATGGACATTAACCAGATTTTAGACTCCAGCAGATGATCAAACGCATTAAAAATCTGAGGATTCAATATGTTAATGAGGATTAAGGTGTAATAAGCCCGGATTTTCCTGGCGTTTGAAGGGGTATTTGGCCCCAGCCTGCCCGCAGGACCTGAGGGCAGAGCCATGCCCCTGTCGTGTGTGGTCCTGTCCTTCAGTGTTTCACAGTAAGAAATGCTGGGGAGGTGATTATGGGCTGTGGCATACGGAGAGATGCAGTCTCCGTATCTTGGTTTATTCTGCTTCTCCGCTAGCGGTTCATTCTTAGAAGACTAAACCAAGCTCTCAGCTCAGCTTTAAGAGCTTGTGCCTCTTTTCAGGCTTTTTTTCCCCCTTTGCACTGAACTTGACGCAGTTTCCCACTGATGAGGCATGTGGGCAGAGGATGTTGCCCATGTCTAGGAACCCCCTGCCATGGGCAGGGACCCCTCCCACCAGCCCAGGTTGCCCAAAGCCTCATCCAGCCTGGCCTTGAACCCCTCCAGGGATGGGGCATCCACAGCTTCTCTGGGCACCCTGGGCCACTGCCTCACCCCCCGCACAGGAAAATATTTCTTCCTGGCTGAGGTTCCATTGAGGTTCTTTTCAACCCTCCGCGTGCTATTAAATATCTTTACTGTGCTGTGTAGTAACTTCTGAGATCAGGACTTAAGGGACAAATGTTAGAACAGAAGTAGGGGTGGAGCAGTAATTCTTTTGGAAGATCACCACATTGTCTGAGCAAAATAGCATCAGCCTTCAGGAGCTTACCACAAGCCTAGATCATCCGAAAGGGCAACCGACGCGTCAAACGGCTGCAACCAAAGTCATTGACGTGGTTAGTCTGTGCTATTGAAGCTGTCTCAGAAATGCTATTTTTCCTTTTCGTGCTTAAACTTTCCAGCGTGATCGTGGTCATTGTGTGGCTTGAAGATGCTCCCCATCACGGGACGAGGAGGAGCAGTAGGTGAGGGCTGGGGCAGCGTGCCTGGGAGTGGATGCCACTGAGAAAAATGAGTTATTTTTGTAGGAGGGATTTTTTTTTTTCCCCCATCATAGAACTTGGAAACAAATGACCCTTGAAGTAGTGTTGCAGTTCATCATATCATATTCTTCATTTGCAGTCAGCTTTTAATGGATCATCTCAAAAGCAGCTTAAGGTTTCTGCGTGGTTTCCATTGCACAAAGAGCAAATAGATGCGTTGGGTGAGAATTGCATTTATCATAGATTAAGGGCAGCATTACCTGAAATAATAAATCTCTGCAAGACAGAACACGGGAATAAAAAGTCTTTGTGTGCTTCGGTCCGTGCTTCAGGGACTGGAGAAGTGCTGGGTTTCTTATTTAGAATATTTATTTTAGATAAGCGAAATATATTTGATTAATGGGCACGACCCAGGCTGGACAGCTGAGGGCTGTGGGGTACGGGCTCATCAGTTATAAATAAAATCCTTTTAGGACCCTGAGTTATTTTAGACCAGTTTTTAGATTCACAAATCAAGAGCTCTGAAGAAATATTTACACTATTGCTTTCAAATGCTTCCTGCTTTTGAAACGAAACTCTCGTTGAATTTTCCTTTCGTTGACACGATCCTTTAATGCATTTGTGCGCAAACGTGGGACACAGTCTTGAAACAAGTTTTTCTTGTGTACGGATTTGTAATGACATAAATAAATGTAAATCTTTCAAAAGTCAGATTATAAACAGATCAGGCAGAATCTAGAAGTAAACTCAGCCCCCAGATTTGTTGGGCCCCCAGTCTCAGACAGCCTGTGCCCGGTTCGAGGCAGGGCATGGGTTTCCCGTTGGCTGCCCGGCCATTCCAGTTGGGTTTGTGAAGGCTCCTGAGCTTGTGGAAAAACAATTCCAGCGAAGCACTCCGGCTCCCCTCTCTAAACAGTGGATGGGTAAAGCCAGGGTTCAGTGTCTTCACTAGAACTGCAGTAATTCAACCCAAAATACCCATCTCCTGTCACCTCTGGGTGTCCTTGGTGGTGGTGGGCAGGATGGGCTGCTGTCGGCTGTGAGCGATGACCCCCCTGCAGAGCCGCTGCCTCGCCGTGCAGTGTCCAGAGGGGTCAGCTTTGTCCCTGGGGTCTTACACCTTCTCTAGAACCTGGGCTGGTGGGAGGTGTCCCTGCCCATGGCAGGGGGTGGCACTGGGTGGGCTTTAAGGTCCCTTCCCACCCAAACCCTCCTGGGATTCTGTGATATATTTGAGGTCTAAGCACGAGGCAGCCTGGCCTGTGGGCACTGGGTAAAGAAGCACCAAAGGCTGTGAATCTTCCTTAGGAAGCCTGACACCGTGGTTTGGAACTCCTTCCTCAGCTTCTGGGAAATTTTGTTGCATATGGGCATTAATATTCATCAGCCTGCTCGGGGCAGGGCAGCATCTTCGTTACGGGTGAGTTCTCCATCACACACACACGTACACCTGGGCAGGAAAGATCCATCCCATCACTCACGTGTTTGCTTGCTCTTCTGTCAAGGAATACTTGTGGATAGGGGAGCCGCTGTCCGAGTTCGTGTTCATCATTTCCCTGCCAACGAACAGGCGACATTAAAGCTGTAGATGCTTCCAGGAGGCGTGTGGCTTTAGAGGTCTGACTCCTCATGGCCACGGCCTCCGGATGCTCTATCCAATGGCTCCTGTGTGGTTTGCAGCTGGTGAAGGTGTGGAGTCTCTCGCTGCTTCTCTGGGAGCTGGATTCTGGTTTCCATTTAGTCGGTCCCACTGCGTGTCTTTAACTACAGCTTCTCCTGCGGGATCCCAGGCACAGGCTGGTGTTTTGGTTGCTGGAAACTGGTTGGCAAAGGGCTTGGCTCTAACGAAGTGTCTGTTCTGGACACGGTGTGGGGCACTTCACCCTTCAGCCTTCCCTAGACTGCCTATCCCAAGGCTCCCATGGTGGTTTTATCGTGGGTCTGTCACACGGTACTGAACCTCACTGCATCTCTGGGGAGCAGTCACAGGAGATACCGACGTTTGCTAATGCTGGTGTATCGGTCGTGGTCTGTGGGCGGTATGAAGTGGGCACCGTTCAGCTGTATCCCAGCCTTCTGCCATCGAGCATCCTTCTTCCCAGTGCTGCAAGAGAAATTCACTCCTGGAAGAAATTCAGTCCTGGGAAGAAATTCAGTCCTGGGAAGCAGCGTGGGTTGCTGACCATGCTGGCCGTACCGGGGTGGGAGCTGGGTGGGTTGCAGATGCACTGGTGGAGCCGAGGTGGGTTTTGTCCAGGCGCCAGGATGGTGCTGCAGGCCCCGGAGGAATGCCAAAGTCCATTTGGCAACGCGTCCTCTGGAAGAGAAGTGCTGTGCTTGAAATTCTCTCGTTTATCTCATTTCTAGTTAAATTGGACTAACACCAGTGATTGATGCTGGCAGCACAATCCGAGCTGTGCTGCAGAGCTGTATTGTGCCACCGCGCTTGCGAAAACACGGGTGACATTTAGGGATTTTCTCACGCATAACCGTTCTTAGGAGAAAACGGAGCGTGAAGCAGAAACTGAAATAGGCTCTTGAAGGATGAAGCTGGTACCAATGACTGGCTGCTTCCCGTGAGTTTCATTGACGCATCCCTACAAGTGCCGAAACAAAACAAAATACACAAGTGCTGCTCCGGTCGCTCCCTCTGGCTGATCAGGTGGAAAATTTAAATTGCAGAAGCCAAAGGATTTTACCTGCCCGTCCTTACCTCCATGGCACTAACCCACGAGGGCCAGCGTTCGACATGGAGCAGCGGGCGAGGAGGGATGGAGAGGAACCCGCCGGGAGGCTGATCCCGTGTACGTGCCATCTGCCCATCCTTGTTCCCACGTTCCCGTCAGCTGTACCGCGGTGTTTGTTCCCTAATCTTTAGGCAATTATGTTGTTGGACACAGAGGAAAACCAGCTGCTGTTTCCGTTCGGATTAGCTGCTTATCATGCTGTGCTTTAAATACCTTCAAATGCTATTTTCTCTTTCCGTCTCTCCACTCTAGCTGAATTATTGAAAAATCTGTCAAATAGTTTCGCACATGCGTTTGGCTTTAATTAAGGAAAGAGGAGGTTTTTTAATTGATTTTAATATTATATTACAAGTACAAAGCGTTTCCAACAGCCCGTCAGGGGAAGCCCAGCACAAGAGGAGCTGAGGCTCTGTGCTTCGCTTGCTCTTGCTTTCAGCCCAGATCTCCAAGGAAATGGGGTGTCTGTGAAAACACTGTTTGTCCCCAGCTAATAAATGTTGAATCTTCTGGATATTTCAGCCAAAGTTGACAAGGAGGAGAAGGATCAGATGTTGGCGTATGGGAAAGTGTGCGTGGGGAGCTTACCCTGAGGTATCGGAGTTCCCTGCTCACAGCATGGCTCGGTCTTAATTCTTTTCTTTTTCCTTTCTGAGATCCTGTACTGCACAGCCCACTGCCAAAATAGCGTTTTATAGTTTAGTGCTGAAGGCAAAAACTAACCTTTACTTAAAAAAAAAGCCAAATCCAGAATTCAGTGCCAGCCTGTATAAGGCTCAATGTAATTCCCCCAGTTGTGCCCTTTCCCAGCTGCGTGTTGGTGGGTTTTCCAGAAAATATTTTTTTAGTAGCCAACAGTTACTTGGAAGAGTTTGGGAACTTTTTTCCTCCTTTAACAGCCTGGTAGCATTGTCAATAATACTGAGACTAGATGCTTGGTGTAATGTAATGTCTTCCAACCATTGTATGCAAGAAAAAATATTTTTTTTTCCAGAATGAGTTTCAGCTCCAGATTAAACCCCTGAGAATAAAATATAATAAAAGCATAGAATGGTTTGGGTTGGAAGGGACCTTTAAAGGTCATTTAGTCCCACCCCCTGCCATGGGCAGGGACACCTCCCACCAGCCCAGGTTGCCCAAAGCCTCATCCAGCCTGGCCTTGAACCCCTCCAGGGATGGGGGGTAAAACTGCAACAACAGACCTAAAAATGAACAGATTTTATTCTGTTGCTTGTGTTCCACATTTCAGCAGAGCCGGGGTAAGTCTGTGCCACGGCCAGCATGAGTCCAGAACAAAACCCAGCTGCAGGCTTTGGCTTCCACTCAGAGCAGAGCTCAGCAAAAGAAGAATCAGGGGGCTGAGAAATATTCAAAGCAGTAATGGGGCAAAACCAGTCTCAGCGAGATCCTCCCGCAGTGAGCAAAGTTACACCAGGGATGCACGTGCCCCCCACTACCAGCCGTGCCCCCCACTGCCAGCCATGCCCCCCGCTGCTGGCCGAGCCCCCCACTGCTGGCTGTGCCCCCCGATCCCGGCCGTGCCCCCCGCTGCCGGCCGAGCCCCCCACTGCTGGCTGTGCCCCCCATCCCGGCCATGCCCCCCACCACGCACAGAGTGGATGCAAATACAAGCAGCAGGCTGTCGTCCCATTTCCTCTTGGCTGTTGGAGCGTTATCTTTGCCTGAGTGAGAAGCTCTTTCTCCTTGTCACCGCGCGGTGTATTCAGGGCATGGACGGTGGGTGTGCAGCCAGAGAGGTTTCCCAACGCGTTGCTGTTAGCGAGTCATTAACGTCAGCAGCTGCATCCCCTCAATCAATGCCTGATGGGGTTTCAAAGGAACCTAAGGATTAGTGTGCCCGAGTCCTCCTGACCTGGTCCAGAAGCAGGTCCCTGCCCTCCTTGAACCCCTCCGGCCTCACCGAGTGCCTCTCCAGAATCGTAGCAGCCCTACCGCGTGCAGAGTCTGCTTATGGTCTCTGGTGATACCCTTGGGAGGAGTGGTGTAAATAGACTGTTGGACTAATAAATACTTGGTGTTCATTTTATTAGAAGAAACCAAATAAATGGGTACCCAGAATGAAGGGGAATCGATTCGCTACTGTAATTCTTGCAGACCCAGAGATAATGCTCTAAAAATTTAAAATTCATTGAAATCCCTACAGCACCGGCGAATCATTTGTGTTCTTATTAATGAATATTGTTTACGCTGTATCAGAGCTCTAAATGAACCAAACCACTTCCAAAGAACAGCGTGAAATGTGCATTATTTAAATGCTGATGTGTGCGGTAATGGAAACCGCGTCCCCATCTCACAGGAAACAAAAGCATCGTCTCCCTTGGTTCCCGCAAGCTCGGGATCAGGACCCAGTTGCCTGGCTTTTATCGTTGTGGAATTTCATTCCCGATTAACAGGTGTGCGTTTATGGGCTCCCACTGTTCTGTGCAGTATATTGCGGTGTTGTGCAGAAGCTGTAATCATGTTATATTGTAATCAACAAATGTTAATCAGACAGTTCTTAGCTTTACAGGTCCAAAATGAATTCTCTGTCTCATGGCACCTTTACAAAAATCGTTGCAATAACCTTTAAATCTTTAGCAGCACCTCAAACAAGATCTGTAGCATTTAAAGCTTCTCTCCAGTGGTTGACCCATCGACAAAAAAATTCAGAATAGAGCAGAGCTCCCATTCCTCTCCTCGTGTGGTGACACCATTGCGTGGTGAGTCATCTTGGGGGGTCTGGCTGCCCAGCTCTTGTGAGACATCCGTGTCCTGAGCCGTACCTGGGGCCCACTCTGCAGCAGTCGGTGAAGAACTCATCGGCACTCCATGCTTTGGTCATGAGGAAGGGCATTGGAGCAGAGTGGGGTGGCGTAAAGGGGACACCAGGTACTGGGCTCCTCCATCAACGGTTCTCTTTATGGTGTTTTGTGTAAGGGGGGTACACCCAAGAAAACTCTTGGTGGTCCATCAAAGGATGGACCTCCTACAAGGACCAGAGGTGAGGATCCTCATCTCCCAGCGTTGTTTCTAGAGCCAGTGATAGTTCTTCATCCCTGGTATAGGGCTCCTGCTGCTGTGGCTGTTGTGTCGTGACAGTGGTTCGGTCCCTGGTGGTTAAGGAGGCTGTGTTTGCTCTGCAGAATGTGGCAATAGCAATCCGTCCTGGCCGTTCTGCTGCTGTAATCGGATGGCCACCATACTGTTCCTTTCCCTCCAGAACAAAACTGAGTTTATTTCCCCCCTCCCCAGTGCTGTGTGTTCGTTATTCATAGCAACCCAGGCTGCATCCTGTACAAGCACTGAAGCGTGGCAGCATCGCTCCGTTTTCCATCACCTCTTGCTGTCGTCGTGCTTTACCTTCACCCGTATCAGGAACCCTGGTGTGAAGGTACGAGGGCAGCAGTTGGGCAGAGGGATCTAGGCAGAGGTAGGCAGTATTAATACATGAACTGATTTGTGCTGAGGTTTAAAGGGTGTCTTTTATCTTGAATGAAGAAGTCATGAGGTCCATGACAAAGAGAAGAGGAACACAATGTGCTAATTGGACTGCAGTAATTGGATGAGGTAACTGGTGCCATGGCCAGCTGGACTCCAGCTCATAGCGGTCACACGCAAAGGAGCCAAGCTGAGCCAAGACAAAAGATCAGTCTTCTGCAGTTAATGAGTTAGGAGATATAAAAAGTTTAGTTTCCTAAGTGCATCCATTTGAAAAGTTCAGACGAGACCTGCACAGTTGGATGGAAGCGTGAAAGTATCGTCGAGCTTTTGTGTGCCCATGCAGATGGATAGCACTAAGAGCCCTTTGGAAGGAAGTTTGGAAGAGTATCGTATCAGAAAGTGCATCACCTGTAAATGGAAACGGTTTTTGAGACTTCTCGAAGACTGTCAAGGGATCACCCTTCGCTCCAAAAATGGCAAAATGTCTGGAGTTTAGAAATGAGCTTCAGCATCGTCCAAATGAAACGTTTTCCTGGATCCCACACACAATCAATCGTTGGGTCTTGAAAACACTGGGAAGGTCAAGGATTGTGGCAGGTTGTAACTAATGGTAAACATCCATCAAGAGGCAGAATTTTCATCCTTTGTAACACTCACTAACACGTTCACATCCACTCCACCATCTCCGCTGTCCATCCCTTTCCCACATCATCTGTTTGGTCAACGGGGAGTTTAGACAGAGCGAGGGAGGGACTTGTCCGCGATCACCCTGCTCCCGTTTTCAAGGCTTCCTTTGCAATCCTAGCAGCCAGAGCCGAGCTTTTATTTGTCAGCTTGATGTTCAAGGTTGCTTTTTGTTGTTCAAGGTTGCCTCGAGGTTCCATTAGCACAGCTTACGTGGCACCGTCAGCATCGAGTCGCATCTGTCTGATGTCAGAGAGATGCCATGAAGGCAAACAGCCTGGCAGGAAGGGTTGTGTGTGCCTGGGGAGGAGAGCAGGTGTGTACGGGGAGCACTGGTTACCCACTGCCGCTAATTTACCGCCTGACTCAAGTCAAGGAACAAAAAGGTCACCTAGATGAGAAAGTGCTCCATCTGGTTTTATTATTCTCCAAGTCCAACGCTGTGCTTTGTCGTGTTAAATTATACGCAGCAAGCCCCCGACAAAGGAGATAAAACAATTCAGTTGCCATTTGAGACAGACTGTTTTTGTTGTAAACAGTTTGATGGGCTGACATTGACAGTTTTCCCAAGTTTAAATCTTACAGGCACCCTGAGGTTTTCTCAACATGACTCAATTACTGAACCTGAATTTTAAGCAGAATCCTTTTATGTGACAGTTGCCGTTGAACGGTGTCGTGGGGAGGGGTGGAAGCTGTGAAATGTCAAGTTGTCCCTCGGAAAGGCTCCGAAAGACGGGGAAATGGGACCACACATGCTTCCCGAGCCAGCCGGGAGCTGCCTGCAGAAGCAGATGTCCACTGTGCCGGCGCATCTGTCCTCCTCCCCAGATTTTCTCTTTTTCAATTTCACATAAATTATTCTTTTGGCAAAGTCTGACCAACCCAAGCTCAGAGGGCTGTGACAGAATCAATACGGTGAGAATATTTTCCAAAAGAGAAGGATGCAGATGCGTCGGTGTTGTGCATCCTGCAGACACCCGGTTAGGGAGCGAGACACGGATAAAGGAGACGATGGCAACAATTCTGCAGAACATGGGACCTTCCACCTGCTGAGACATTGCTCCCCAGTGTCCCCTTGCTGCGGGGACCCCAGGCCTGGGGCAGAGACAGCACAAACCCCAGCTGGTTCGCAGAGCCCCAGGCAGTGATTAGCTGCCCTGTGTCGTGCTAAATGTCCTTTCGGCAGCCGCCAGTATGACGAGTGTGTTTGCCTCCACCTGCGCACGGCTTTTGGAGCTCTTTCTTCTTCAGTCGCTGAATTTCACTAGAGGTGTAGTGACTTTGTACCTTTGATCCTCCTGTAGCCCCTCTGGGTTTTGTACGACTGACTCCAAAGCCAGGGGCTGACCGGTGGCAGCGGGCTGGCTACACAGCCCCATGAGCCGCATCCCCGCAAAAACTCCAACACAGGAGAGGAACATCCACAGCAGAGATAAATCCTGCCCAGGCGGTGCTGGGACTGTCCCCCGCGGGGCAGAGGGACCGCTCAAGGCACGGGTGCTGGGTCTGCTCCCTTTCCCCCCAGCCCAGGCAGCCCCAGATGTGTGCTGCCCTGCCAGATGTGTGCAGCTGTGCTGTGCAGCGCTGCGCCTGCTGATGGCACTGAACAGGGCGTCTTTTTCTTACCTATTTTCTCCGATTTTCTCTTTCATTTTTCACTCATCCAGTGAGCTGAGTAAAGCACAGCATGAAAAAATGGGATAACATCTTTACCGAAACTTTTCCAGACTTTGATACTTAAGTAAACAATTTCCTGCCCCTAAATCTCATTTTTTTTGGTATGAACAACTTTTATTGAAAAAAGGAGAAGCCAGAAAATGTGATCAGATCTGCTAGCTGACATCCCATCCCAACAATCTTCATATTTTTTCTTTTTTTTTAGCATCACCTTCGCTGGGGCTGGAGCATTGCTATCAGTGGGGGTCACCCCAGGGGTCCCATGTCCTGGGTTACCAGCTTATGGCTATGCCCCGTGTGCCTTGACAAGCATGAAGCCACCTGTTTGAGCAGGGACACAGTGTCCTAGTGTGTCCCTGAGAGCTGTGGGACAAAGCAGCAGCTGGATTTGGGAGCTCTTGGCCATCTCCACCAATGCTGTGCAGGAGGTGACCCTGCAAGTGTTGCATCTCCAGGACAAACCCCACCAGTGACAGCGTGGCCACGTCTGACTGTCCCTGCCACCCCACCCAGTTACAGTTCCCAGTTAATATTCTTCTCCCAGAGATGCCTTTTTCTTCTGGTTTCTGTCCTGAGTCTCCCCAGCCTTGCTGATGGTCTGTCATCCTCTTCCACGATGGAGGTTGTTGCCGTGACTCTTGGCAATTTTCAGTCGGTAAGACTGTCCCGCCCTGCCCTCATGTGTTGTTTGTCTCTGTTATCTCCAGCTGTGACAGATAAACGTGCTCCCTCTGAGCTTGGAGTGGTGCATCTTAACCAAGTGTTATATCCAGTCAATCAGTGCCGCTTATTTCTGTGTTTCGGTTAAATCCATCACGCCGCAGACACTCTTGGCGGAGCACTCCATCCTTTCTTCACCTCCATATCCATTTCCTTACTCATCCTTTTGGCCTTTAGGATGTTTTTTTTTCCCACGTAGCTTGCTGTGGAAGTTTTCCTGGCTGATAAAGGTCTCTGTTCTCTCCTGCTGAGGGCTGGCTTAGAATCACAGAACCACAGGATGGTTTGGGTGGGAAGGGACCTTAAAGCCCACCCAGTGTCACCCCCTGCCATGGGCGGGGACACCTCCCACCAGCCCAGGTTGCCCCAAGCCTCATACAGCCTTTTTTTTATTTCATAGAATCATTAAGGCTGGAAAAGACCCCAAGGATCATCAAGTCCAACCCGCTCCCATGGAGGCAGTTTGAGTGCTCCGTGACCCGTTACACGTGCTGCCGTGCCCAGTGTGTGCCTAAGGCAGGAGGGTCAGGCTCGTGGGAGGCTTCCCTGGGGCTGCGAGCATCGGCTGATTAAACACACCGAAGTTCTGCAGAGTTTTGTCTTGTTGAAAGCAGAGATTTGACTTCCCTGCCTTCCTTGGCTCACCAGTCTGGCTGGGCTGCAGGAGGGACCCTTGGCTTTGCTCCAACGAGAGCCCCGTTCCCTCCCCACTGTGGATCTCCCACCAGCAGCAGCCAGTTCCTCTCTGCTCCCGCCTCTCCCAACCTTGACCTGCTCTTTCCCGGCTTTTAGGTGCACTTTCTTCCCCTGTATCAACGCAGCCATTTCCCTCCCAGGTTCAGAAAGCAATCTTGGAGATGATGGGTTTTTGTGTTGTCCACTCTCAGCGGTCTCCGTGCAGCGTTAGCACTGCCACGTCTCTCTGCGGGTAGCTCTCATTGCAGATAATTGGCAAAGATTTATCTTTAAAGGTGTCTTGCTACTCATTTGGATGCTTTTTGAATTGAGTTCTCAGATAAGAAGTGATCGTCCTGATGGATGCTGCTGGGAGAGGAGTCCCGGTATCTGCTTTCCCAAGGTCAAAGCTTCATGAAGTCCGGAACCTTCCGGCTGTGACTCAGCTCCTGTATTTACAGTGTGTGACAGTGCTGTAAAGCTCTATTTTTGTTTTGGTCCAAAGAGATAGCAAATGTCCTCTAATAATACTTCAAAGTAATAAGATTGATTAAAAAAACCTTGAAGTTGGTCTGCGAACATGCACGTACCTCTTTGTCATTGGGTGTGTTGGGAAGTCCGGATGAATTCCTATCAGACTGCTGCTGCTTCCGCAGATTAATGCGGTAGATAGCATAGGGATATATATATTTTAAATTGACAGGACATTTATTTCTCCTTCCAGTGGCATGAATCCATTAGAAGTAAACAAATCCTTTACTGTTATCAGGGCGCTTTGCGTTGTCTGCGTTCAGAGATAAAGCTCCGCTGGTCCATCACGTTGCCGGCAGCGCCAAGGGACGTCGTGCTGGCCGCAGGGGCTGGAGACTCCTCTGGGACACGTGTTGCGTGATAGGTTACACTTTCCCTTCCCGCATTTGTGAAATAGCCGCGGTTTTCTGAGAGCTGGAGCTTTTGTGCCTTTGTCGGGAGGTGAGGGGTTGTGCTCGGCAGCCCGTCGCGCGGTGACTGTTAACCAGTGAACCTCTGCGCCGGAGTCTGCTGCAGCCCCTTCCAACGGCTCTTGGATTTGGGGATAAACCCATTAGACTTCCGACGCTCCGAGGTTTCCCCCACAGTCCTGCAGGCAATTTGCTTTCCCTGTTTCGCCGAGTGAACGTGATCTTCTTTTCAAATCCACGGAGAGATGCTGCCCTCTGTGAAATGCCTCCCTCGGTCTGCCCGTCGTTCGGATGCTTTCCCAGCCCGTGCAGGGTACAATAAACTGACTTTCAAGATAAAATATTTATGCGCAGGCAGGGCGCAGCGGTCGCTGGAGAGCAGAAGAAAGAAATGCTGTTTGCAGGGGGGAGGAGAACCAGCACACAGCCAGGACTTTCTTTCTAGCATCCACAAGACCTGCAAATTTATCCAGAGGTCTCGTAAACGGGAACGATCTGCACAGTGGTTGCACGTTTGTTTCCACTTAGCTTCTGGCATCATCTAGTGTCAGCGTTCACCAGGGAGTTGACAAGTCTCGGTCAATTTTGTCATTTTGTGTTGGGAAAAAAGAGCTGTACTCTAAAACAATTCCACACGCAGTGCTCAAAAAGAGAAAAGCCCAAATCAAATGTAACTGGCGAGCAAGCTGAGGACAGTGGTGTAATCCCAGTGTCCAGGAGCCGTGGTGCGTGCCCCAGGGTGGATGTGTGCAGCGGGGGGGAGATGCTGAAGCACGGAGCAGGCTGTCTTCTCTCAGGGAAGAGACTCTTGGGCTAGGGAAAGGGGTGTATGTTCTATTTTTCTTTGCTGGTTTTGAATTTATGGATAAGTTGTTGGTTACAGTTGCCAGGGATGCGTTATTTTTAACTCTTACTGAATTAGCTAATTGGGGAGTTAACAGCCAGCAGATTTCCTTCCGTAGGTGTAAAATGCTCAGAAACCCTTCAGGAAATAAATTCCTCAAAGCAGATGAACTGTGGACTTACTGAAAGAAAGTTTCTGGGTTTGGAAATTTGTGTCCAGCCTTTTGTATGAAGACAGCGGTGGCTCGGAAGGGCTCAGAGCAGAAAGTCCCCTGGGTGCAGCGTGGTCCCCTCCCGGGTCTGCCGCGTGCTCTGGGTGCAGGCTGCAGCAGAACAATGCCGCGAGGCAGCTATTCGGGGGATGTACATCGGCGCTGGCTATTTTATTTAGTTAATTTCCATGTCTTCCCTTCTCCAGGTGGTTTATTGTCAGCACCCATGACTTCCCAGGGAACTACACCCCTGAATTCCCAAACCGCTTTGAGCTCAGTTATTTGGGATGCAAATGCAGAAGCAGCTGAAGCACTGTCAGTGTGAGCGCCGCATCTCCAGGGTCATGAGAAAAATGAGATCTTAGGCTCGAAGCACACCTCAGCTCCGTTAGAACATCTGCACAGCACCCTCGGGGAGCTCCTGGCATGGTTTGGTCCCCGTCAGCTCCCCTCCCAGCTCTGTCTACTTCAGGAGCTCCTGGGGACTGTCATCCTCCCTTTGTGCCACCCCAGAGTCACCGTGCATCTCGTGTCTACCCTCCCTTCCCTGCTCGCCACTTTACTGCCCTTCTCCCTTGCCTCTTGCAGCTCTCTGACCTTGGACCATCTCTCATGGTCCTTGTTTAATCTTTACTCATGAACTTACCGCTTTCTTCTGCCCAGGTCTCTGATGCACTTTGTGGGGTTGTTCCTCAGCTTCTTCCCCTTTGGGAGCCCCTGGTTTTAGTGCTTATCACAGACCTGTACTCTGATGGTCCCTTGGAAGATTACCCGAAGCTTTGGAATGAGTGGCAGCAAACCAGGCAAGTGGGAAGTGACACTGCTTAGTGGGAGACCTTGCTTCGCTTGATCTGCAGGAGTCAGGAAAAGTTCACATCTAAGAAACTGCCTCTGTGTGCAGAAAATAGCTTCAAAGGGGTTTACTCCAAATAGCCGGGATCCGTAAATCCATTTTCGATCCTCTCATCGTAGGCGATGTACGGAATATGAAAGAACAAGGCATCACGGTATTTGTCTTTTATGTTTAAGAGTATAATAAAAGATTTATGGTCAAGAGGAGGAATCTTCAAGGTCATGTAGTTTGTCAAAGCGCTAAAGAAATTCATCAGGATCCCGGCAGGGGCTCGGGCACAGCGGGGTCCGAGTGCTCCCCCCGCAACAGAGAAGAGCAAACGTTAATGTCGGGGTATCAATTCCAAGTTATAATTGTCGCTGTATGTAATGTAGCCTAGCTGGCAGGTGAGAAATAAACGCTTTATGGTTATTTCATGCATGAAAATTTAACCAACTGATCTGTGAGAATTATTGCAAGTTGTCAGGAGCCGGAGCGCGGGGAAGAGGGAGCGTGTGAGCGGGCTGGAGACGCACCGTGATGGAAAATCACAGAATTCCCTCTCCGCCGGTTCAAACACATCCGATCGTGTTTTACACTCCAGCGCCTTCAATTGCCTAAGAGAACAGCATTTTTTAACATCTAATTTGAATCATCTGACCTACTGTTGTGCAGTTTTATGTAGTTTTACTGAGCAAAAAATTAAGTAATCAGTAATGTTTCGAGCTGGCGGTGTGGTGTTGCATGCTGAAGGTGGGTAGGATGCCGTTCCTTTTTCCCCATGTGGGATTTTGATAAACTGGATAAAGCCTGTTGAGATATTAAATTGATGGAAAACTTCAATATCTGAAAGCTCTCGTCTCTAAGCAGCAAGGGGGCATTGCTTCGGTCTCCCGTGGCGTGCGGTGGGACAAGTGCCCCTGTGTTAGTCCCCTGCAAAGTCTGAACTGTGGGTACGTGTTTCTCCAGTAAATACAGCAATCTGATGGTGGTTGCTTGAGCTTTAATGCACAGTTTATGGCAGACAGCAGAATTCTCCTCCTTTAGCTGCAAATCTGGCAAATTCTGCATCCCGGTGACATGAATGAATGGGGGCTGGATTCAGCTCCCGGTGAAGAACCCCAGCAAGTCATGAACTGTCTGAATCCTTAATGAACTATTTAATGACAGTGAGATAATTCGTTTGGCAGAAAATGTTTCTATCACTGACAAAGGGAAAACAACTCTCACAGCCCATGAAACAGAAAAAAAAAAGCAGTTAAAAGTTCATGAGAAAAGTTAAATATTTTCTGTTTCCACTGCAGCCGTTTCAAGGCAGCAGCATTTTTTTTTTCCACGGGTTTCCTTCCACTGAAGATGTTCTTTAAAAGTGTGAGCGGTTGTTAAAATGGCATATCACAAGAATGAATTGCCTGCGAAGAAATGTGAGCCTAAAGAGGAGCCTGGATAGAAAAAGGAGAAATAAATTGCCCTATTCATTACTTCTCTTGACACCTTTTTCCACTTCCCATCCTAATTGTGTTCCGTGAAACGCCGTTATCTTGAGTCAACAGCTCTATGCAGAAGCTCTTTAAGGAAGTCTTCACCTCTCCAGGAGAATCATTAGGCTCATAGGATGAACATTCACCGTTTGGGTCCGTGTTTAACTGTGAATATTTCAAACACACGGACCAACAGCTTCATACAGGTCTGGGTGTTGCAGCAGAAAGGCAGGAAATTGTTTTGCTGGTATCTCCATGTAGTAATTTTATTGACTTTGATGAAGAAGGTTTTCTGATTCTCCATCTTTCATAGGAGGTGTGGCAAAAAGACACAAAATCTCTCACTGCAGTGATGCTACAGACTCCAAAATAAGCGTACTCCATTTCTGAGTCTAATCCTAGTACAAAGGTTGAAAAAAATTTGAAAAAAAAAAAGCAGCTCAGTTGCACGTGAAGGCATCGGGAAGGTCCTGAAGTGCGTTGTGATGTTCCTGCTGCCAGTCGGATTTTCCAGGGAGCTGGTGCTGACCTTTTGAAAGGGATTTCAGCGGAGAGCCTGGTGATTCTGGATTGAAATGATGTAACCCGGCGTGCGGCACACGGTAGGGTTGCAGAGTGTCTCCCCAGGGGTTGCACGGAGTGCCAACAGTAGGCTTGAGCTTGGTCTCCAGATGGATTTCAGCCCAGGCGGTGTCCCTGTGTTTGTGGGGAGGGAGCAGGACGTGAAGGACATTAATTGCAGCCTGGCTGGTTGGATAGGCGCATTTGTTGTTCGCAGCTTTCTGGCTTATGGGGTAGGACAGGTAGGAGAGCAGAGCCGCGTTTGCCCCATAACCGTGGCGTTATTTTTGGCCCAGCTACCGGGTCTGTGTGAATGGGGGCTGATTCATTCTGGCAAAGATTTGCAGCCAGTCCTTTTAAGGAATCCAAAGGTGCAAAGGAAAAGCCAGGCTCAGCTTCCGAGCATGGCCTTTGCTCATTCTGACATGGTGTAAAGCAGCAGGGTTTTTTTGTGTCTTTTGTGCAAAATTCTGGGTCAGACGTGTTCAGGGTGCTCAGCAGTCACTGGTTAAGAGTAGTGTCTGATGAGCCCACCTTGCCTTGAAAGGTGTATTTATGGTAACAAAGCTCCTGGCAAACACAGTCTGATGTTTGCCTTGCGACTGTGATAATTTCCCGTGATTTAACGGTGCAATTTTGGTTTCCTATTGTTTTATTCAATGCCCCCTTCATCAAGAGCCCCTAAGTTCTGCCAGAGACCCCCCTGCAGTCACCAGGACCAGAATTACCTTAAAAGTCTCTCTTTACGGTAGCTGGTGATGAGTGTTGCCTTGAAATGTGGCTGATGACTGGTGGTTGGAGAACTGGGAATTATAGACAAGAGGGCTGGAGATTACCTATCCTTTAAAAATCCAAAACAAGAGACCAGCTCCCCTGCCATGCCCTGGGGTGGCAGCAATGTCACGTAGTGCATGAAGCAACTTTTCCCGTAACGTATCTTGAATTTACTGACATTTCATTTTACCAAAAGGTCCTCTGTTTTGTACCAAGGTACAGGATTAATAGGAGACAAGTCTGTGTGCAGGAAAGGGGTAATGAGTTCGCTAATTATCTTCATCCTGAGTCTCTGAGAAGAGGTCAGCTCCTTTCCTGTTCATCATTTCTCCTCGCCCTTGCTACAAGATGCTCAGCAATTACACCAAGAGTGAGGGACTTGGGCTCCATTAGTGTGCAGCCGCCCTCGCTCCTGCTTGCCTGAGAATCCCATTCCCTTCAGAGACATTTCGTCTTGGTGGGACTCATCAAAGGTACTCAACGAGTACTCCACCTGAGTAGTCTCCATGGAGTACCCCGCTGAGGGATGGTTCTGCCTTCATTTCCAAAGAATTAACCCAGTGAAACCACTGACATTGCAAAAAGCTGAGGATGAGGTTGGAGGAGACTGATGAAGATGAAGTGACCTGTGCTCATCAGGCAGCTCATGGTGTGGAGCAGGGCTGGAAGGTCATGGTGGAGACCACCAGCTCAAGGGGGCAAGTGCCTTTCGAGCACGGTTCATCTGGTCCCAGGGAACCGCACGCGTGAGGATGGAGTGAATCACACCCCGGAGATCAATGTCACCATCAGCTCAACTTCTCCTGACCATAAGGAGACTTTATCCCTTAGGACCGCGATGATCCTTCCTAATCACCGGAGAGGAATGGGAATTCAGGGATGCAGTTCTCCTTGTCTTGCAGTGGAAGTCTCTATCGGTCACCTGGATGTGGTGCCTTTAAGGGACCCCAGGTAACCAGCTGGATGTGGCCGTCACTGCACTGGTTTCCACCAGGCGTGATGGATCCACCGTTACGTATACAGCGGAACGTATAGATGCAGCGGTTATTTAGGAATGTGCAATGTCTGGTGTAGAGCAGCCCCCAGCACCCATGGGAACAGAGGTGACCTGGCTGAAGATGCTGTTCCTGCGTGTCCCAGCAAGGGGGACGTCCAGCGATGCTGATTACCCTGCATCCCGCTGCATCGTGCCCTGGGGACACACCGTCTGGTTTGGGTGAGAAAGTGGCAAATCAGACCAGCCGTGTGACGGCACAGGGACGTGTGAGGAGTCACCGGGAGCCAGGTACTTTGGTCTCACCTGAGACTTCTGAGCAGTTTTGTAAAATAACTACTGCTAGGGTGAGGGAGCCGGAATACGGCTGGAACGCAGGAGCAGAGCAGTCAGAGGAGAAACAGAACCGCTGCTGAGACAAAGGCATGCCCTAGGGTAACAGCAAGACAAAACGGGTACTTGGAAAAGTCAGTCTGATGAGCTACAAAAATTGGAATTGTCCCTTCTGAATTTAGATATCTGGTCATTTTAACTTGGGTAATCTTCTGCTTGAGCGTTTAATCATGCAAATGCTACATGAGTCGTTATCTATTATTAAACCTTCCAGAGCTTGTAAGCAGCAGGTGGAGAGAAAGCTCGGCAGAGTCACAGACGGGTCCATGAGAAGCGTTGCTGGACAACTACCAGGAAAACCAGCTGTGCCATGGTGAAAGCTGCATTGCACCCATCGAACACACACCTGACAATATCTACAAATTAGAGAGAACCTCTAAAAAGCTAAATATCTCCCTTGAGAAACGCAGGAATTCCCATTAGTCCCAAGAAACCAATTCCATTTCAGTTGTGAATTCCATATTGCAAACGACTGAGTGGTCACGGCGTTAATTGTGTTGCTCAAGAACCTTATAACAACATTAGTCTCGTTTAATTCCACTTAAAGGAACACAAAGAGAATTGAGTTCTCTAAACCTGGTTGGGTCTATTTTCCCAAATGCCCTTTTGAGTACAATCCGTGTTACCCAGTAGATGACAACAGCAAGGGGAAATGTCCCTTAAGCAGCTGGAGGAAGCAGGCAAACCCAGCCAAGATTCCCGCTGGTGTTCATCTANCAAGGGGAAATGTCCCTTAAGCAGGCAAACCCAGCCAGGATTCCCGCTGGTGTTCATCTGGATGGACAGGGTGACTCCTCTCTTGAGCAGTTGAACAGAATACAGCTCAACTTCATCTGTAAGCTTCCTGGGAGGTTAGACTGAGGTGCGCCGGTTTCCCCAATGCCAGGTGAACGTCTGCTGCCATCTTCTTGTAGACTTCATATGGGCTGTTGTGGTTCTGCTGCAGAAGGACACTAAAACCACCGGGCAGGTACCGAGGGAATGCATATAGCCACACGTAACCACCATAGGGACCCCTTGGTTCGGTCAAGGAGTTGGGCCATGGACGTACGGGGTGCTCAAGATGATATTCAGATGGTGTCTTTCTTTGAAAAATCTTTGCTGATAGATGGGAGAATGATTTGGAAATGTAGTACTTACAAACACCACAAGTATCCTTTTTTTGGATAATTTTTTTTTCTTTTTGGTAGGAAGAGCTGTAAGTGTTAGGAAGGGACAGGAGCGTTTTGCTTCCAGGGAGAGGCTGCGAGAGCTGAGACTGCTCAGCCTGGAGGAGACCCAAGGAGGTCTGATCCACGTGGATAAACACCTGGTGGGAGGGAATGATGAAGGTGGAGCCAAGCTTCTCTTAGTGGTGCCCACCGATGGAACAAGAGGCAGTGAGCACATATTGCAAACCATGACACCATGAACACATGAAACCACCTGAAAAACCCTTTTTTCTGTGTCAAACACTGGCACAGATTGCCCAGAGAGGTTGTGGAGTCTCCATCCCTGGAGATGCACAAACCCAAGTGGTCCTGAGCAACCAGCTCTGGGTGATGCTGCTGGAGGTGGAGGGTGGACGAGATCATCTCCCTGGCCCTGCCAGCCTCAGACAATCTGTGAAGGGCTGAACTGGGCATCGTGGCAAGCACAGCACTCTCCCCAGTTGAATTTGGTAGTGATATTAGCGGCTGTTCTTGTGCTGAGACAATGAAGAGTGAGTTTTCCATCTTAAAAATATAGTATTTGCTTTTATTTAAAACCAAAAAAGATCTATAACTTGAAAACTAACAAGAAAATTTCCCAGACACGCAAAACGTATCAACAGAAAATTTTCTTTCTGGAATTTAAAAATTTTCTTTCCACCATATGGCTTAAATTGTCTGTGAATTAATATTATTCATAAATGCAGTACAAATAGGAATAAGGCCAATTATAGCAAAATATTCACCATCTTTTTAATCTCTAAGGTTATGGGAAAGGCTGTTCTCCTGCAAATTGAATATCTTAACAGAAATCACGTGAAATGCGATGTTTGACTTTTGCCCCGCGGTGCTTGTCAAGTTTGCAATATTTTGCCAACAAATTAACAAGGGGTGTATTGGAGAGAATTTTCACAAGCCAGAGGGAATCTGCCATTTGGCTTCCAAGTGTTTGCAACGTCCTACGTGAGTAATTTGGATCTGGTAGGATGCAGTTCAGAATTTCTGGTATCTCAGCTGGCAGGGTCCTTGCTGGCTTCTGTTTCGGGAAGGCGAAAATTGCGTTGGGCTGGCTGCGGTGCTGCGCTCTCGAGGCACCGGAGGGGTTCTCTTCTGGAGCCAAATGTACAGTTTGGATATTGCTGTAGAGAAAATTACACCGGGTTTCTAAGGCTTGTTTAGAAATGAATAACTGCAGAGTGGTGGCTTGGCAATGATTCGGTTGTGTACCCGTTAAAATTTTGTGTGGGGTGGTCAGCAGATCACTTGTTTTTGCGTCAAATCCCAACTCCATCCCCCCTGGTGTCCTCAATCCCACAGTGACTCAGAGAAGGAGACACAGGTGAATTCAGAATGGTGTTTCCACTAATCTGGCTGGCTGATGGACGTCTGCAGCTAAGGAATTTCATAAACTAAAACTTCTATTTGAATTTTTTAAATTTAATTTTCCACGGTTGACCATCTTTCCTAAACTCGCGTGGTGAGGTTGGGGATGATGACACTTGCAATAGTCGGTGTGCTTGTTTGCATCACAAAAAAAGAAAACAAAGAGGAGCCTGTTGACCAGCAATGGGAGCCGTAGCCCTGCAAGGATTCCCAGAACCGGGTCTAGGCGTCAAATCCAGCGTCAGCAGAGCTGGGCTGGGCTTGCTGCGGCTGCTGGGTGTNGTCAAATCCAGCGTCAGCAGAGCTTGGTACCGCGATGAGCCGGGCTGGGCTTGCTGCGGCTGTTGGGGTGAGACACGTCGTGGTGCGGACAGTGCGATCGGTGCTGCTCGGAGAACATGGGCCCTGCTAAACGTCTGTCTGGGGCAGGCTCCTGGGGGTTGGCACCAGCTTCTTCAGAACCTCAGCCGAGGTTTGGGCTGAGTCCTTGACCAGCTGCCGTGAGGAGAAACCTCATCCAGCTCCTGCCCCATCTGGTGGGAAGGTCCCAGGAAGATGCTGGAGGGAGACATTCACCGATGAGAAATTGCAGCGTACCCTTTCCTCACCTCAGTTAAAATCCAACCTCTTTATATTAAATTTATCGGAGATTAAATATGGTGAAAAAAGAGTTGATTGACAGCTGCCAAAACCTCAGATCATTTTCCTTACAATTTTCACCGTACATCTCCTCACTAATCTCTCTTGGTATTTACAGTTGAGTTCAACACGACCATTCATTTCCTTTCTCGCTGTTGGCATCCTCGCTGTGTTACCCTGTTACATCTGCAGCCCAGAACGTCTCCTGAAGCTGAAACCTTGGCTGCAAAACTCTCTTCCCATAGCACATTCCCGTGTTATCCACGCTGTCCAGGTCAGGGGCTGGGGCACCCGCTCGCTGGTTCATCTCCGACACTCTTGGCCTCTTTCCGTTATCACATCTTTGCAATTTGCTGTTTGTGTTGTTTGAAGACCTGCAGACCCTGATAAATTTTCTGTAGAACCTGAGACGGAATGGCAGCAACCATCGTCCTGCCTGACGCCGCTCATTGCGTTGCAGATCCAGCCCCAGGAATTGTTAAAACAAAGTTTCTGCATCTGAGCATCCCCTGTGGCGGGCTGTTCTGCCCAGGGACCGGGTGTTAATACACATTGCTGATTTAATGAAGTGAACTCGACTGGAGTTGCGAGGGACATCAAACAAGTCTTTCTAGAAAAGAAAACAGTTTTGCAATAAATTAATGCCATCTGGTGCTATCTGTGTCAGACGGACTCTCTGCATCTGTTGCAGCCACAGGAGAGGAGACGGGAAAGAGAAGAATGAGGAGAAAAACAAATAATTCATCGCTTCTGAATTGTGCTCCAGCCCAGTCCCTAAGTGGCTCTATTTTATATTTTCCAGCACGGTGGGAGGTACACAGGGATGCTCAAAAGTGTATCGCCAATTTTCCATAAAGCTTTTCTTTATTTTGTTGTTCTTTTATTTTTTTTTTCCCTCCCTCTTATTCAGAACCTAGAGGCTCACGGAGGAGGTTTGAGGTAGTTTGGTTTTAAGTGGTTTGCGCTGAGAATATCCACGGCTGCGTGGATGAATGGTACAGAATTCTTCCTGGAGGGTCGGGGTTCAATAGCAGCTTTCATCCCTCCTCCCTCTCCAGCTCCGGTTCTTTGCAGCTGGAGTTTTCCTCTGAAATCCTGTTCCCTCCCAGCCGTTTGGATCTTTTTTCCTTTGAGTCTGGCTCAGTGTTCGGGCTTTAGTTGTAAATGTTCGGCCGCCTCTGTGCTGACCCGCAGCACGGCACAGGGCTATGGCAGGGGGGTGGGGGCAATCCCTGCCAGCCCCCCCGAATCACACCCTCTGTGGCAGTTACTGATTGCATTGGTCACTTAGACGGGAGCAAAACGAGAGTGGAGACTAAAATTGATACTCATAACGGAGCTTAGAGTCTCTCCGCTAATTATTTGATTTCCTTTATACTGCGTTGGCATTTGGTACATAAATCCTCTAATTTATGTCGCCGTACTCAGAGTGTAAGTCTTCCAGCTGACAATAACAAGGAGTTATTAATCTCACATTCGCCTCCCTTCTTGTCACGCTTTGGATGCTCCGTGTGTGCAGATCCTGCGCCGGCTCCGGGCTCTCGCTGGCAGCGGGGGGTCTCGGCAGGGTGGGAGCGGGGTGAGCTGCGGGGGGAGGTTCTGCTTCGTGCTGCTGGGCCAAACCATGGAAACTGGAACAGAGAGTCCTGGTGTCACTGGGACAGAGGGAACTCTCTCCCCAGCAGCTGGGGTGAAGCTGTGTTGGGTTGGTGCTGAGGAGAAGCTGATCACACACTGATGGGTGGAGCTGCTGCCAGGACACTCAAGGACTTTCCAGCTTCTCTGCTGTGCCCGTGTCTGCAGGGGCAGGAGGAGCTGGGAGGGAGCACAGCCCCATCCCTAGCCCAGGATTCCACCTCAGGGTGAGGACTGAGACCCAAACTGGCCCATGGGCTATTCCATCCCATGCCCGGCATGCCCAGGAGAGAGGTGAGGCTCTGGCCGGAAGGGCTCTCTCTTGCTCCGGGTTGTCTCCCTCCGGGTTGCCCCTCTCTCAGGGTCGTCTTGGTCTCTCGGACACTCGGGCTCTTATCTCCGTTCTGGGATTGTGGTTTCGGGACTCTCCCTGCTCTGGGATCGTTGGCTGGGAACGGGCTGAGCCTTGGTCCTGGGGTGGTGAGCAGTGTCACTGTGTGTCACTCATTTGGATATTTGTATCTATTACTATCATCATTATTATTATTTCCAATATTATTGTAGTTTAGTTATTAAATTGTTCTTATCTCAACTCCTGAGTCTCTTTTCCCTTCACCCCTTTAATTCTCTCCCCATCCCTGGGAGGGAGCAGGGTGAGCTGACCCATGTTGTGTAAAGCTACTAGAGAGGCAGCTATGTTACCCAGAGGTGGGGTCTGAAAGATTTTCCTGTATTTCTCATAATCAGCCCTCTCCACCGGCCTGTCCCGACTCCAGCGATGCGGTCTCAGCTCTGGTTCTCCGTTGCCCTGTGTCCCCCGCGGTGCGGTTCCCCCCCGTGGTGCTGGCTGAGCCCAGCCGCCTGCCCTGGCTCCTCGCCTCTGCGGGAAGGGAGGAGATGCATCAGGAGAAGACGCAGCACGGCTCCCGCTTCCTTCCCATCCCTCACATTGTGTCCTGGCTGACAGGCGCCTGTCCCCTGTCACACAGCTGGGGCAGCTTGCCGCTGAGCCCCCTCCCACTGCTGATGGGCTGGGAGTCACGCTGGTTATCTCCAGTCCTTCAGACGTAAGTGGCTCATCCCCGTTTTTCCAGATGGAGAAAAGGGAACAACGCCTTTGACAAAGATACCGATCTCTGAGTCTGTTCATTCTCCAGAAGCCCCCTTCCCGTGTCTTCTGTCACCCCACGGGTGACCAGGCGGGATGCTTGGTGGCTCCCAGCCCTGGACCACACGCTCCCCTCCTGTCCAGGCTGCGGCATTGTTCCGGAGGGGACAGGGCAGCGGGGTATCAGCTTGTTTGTGCCTCTTTTTTTAGTTTTAATGATATTTAATCCTGGACAAGTCTGTCACCATGCAGCATTTCTCATGTTTGTTTAATTGCACCAAAGTAATTAATATTATTGAAACAAATTGTTACAATAGTTACATTCCCCATCTCTCCTTTATATACATACAACATGTGCTAATTATTTTCATAAATCATTTAAGCTTTCCAGGTTATTTTATTTCTCCTTTGCACCCCAAATGACTTTCCCGTACATTAGCAGCAGATCTCTGCCTTCCTCTGACCCCGAGTCGTTACCTCGAAGGCACTCTGGGGCGTAGCGATGCAGTGGCGGTCACACACTAAGAAATTCTCATCTCTTTTGTCCATTTTTATTTTCTCTTATACACTGACATTTGCACTTGATTATAAATACCGTGTAGAGCGCGTCATCAGTCATTATTCAGTAGACTCAGTAGACTGAAGAGGCTTTTTCTTCTTTGGGGAATTGGAAATCCATCTGCTTTGGAAACTGTGAACCAAACGTGGTTTTTAATGATTTTCCCCAAACTCCTCAGAGTTTCAGGAAGAGTCCACGGTAGGGAGTATCTCCCAAGTACTTCCAGGACTATCCCGAGGATCGTTCACCGTAGCTGTCTCCATGGCACGTTTAATACCGTGGAGGTTCAGTGTAGTCCTTAGAATTAGGCACGGAGTGGAGCGTGTGGATTTCAAGTGTTCATTAGGGAGCGGAGCAGCGCTGATGGTTTGATGGACAGCTTCACTATCAGCTCTTGAAATAATTCTCTTTTGCAAATGGAAGGCATAAGGAGCCCATCAGCAATGCTGGGCTGCGGTAATGCGTGAAGCCGAGCGCTCGACTTTGAGCAAAGTTATTTTTTTCCCTGCAAATGGTGCGTCTTGTGCTCTGAAGCCAAGCTGCTAACGCCAAGGCTGGACACGGGATGGGTTTGTTGGATCTCCTCTCACAGGACCTCTGAGTTTGCATTTCAGAGCCACGCTTTTCCTGTGAAAATGGAAATTTATCGCACAGGGGGATTTCCATTGAGCTCAGCAATTCCCCATCAAAGGCAGCGTTCTGAAAGGGGGTTTGCAGGGGAGGGGGACTCTCAAAGCTGCTCCCAAGGAACTGTGGTATGCACAAAACATCCCCCACAAAAAATCCTACAACGCTGAAACCTCGTGTGCCTGGACTCCTGCCATTGGCGGGGGGAGTCTGAGAACAGTTTTCCCATGTTTTTTCCTCTAGCCTGGAAAATATAAATAAATAACATAAATAAAATCAGCCCTATCACCTGAAGAAGGGAAATCAGGCGTTTTGCTGTTACAATTCTGATTGCAGGCCGGGAAGATGCTAAGCTTGCACAGCATGGTTGTGGATGCACGTCATCCGTCTTCTCACTGCGTCACTGGGACAACAGGAAATAAATATAGGGAATGAATAAAGGAAAAATACCTCGTGAATGCTTATTGGTTAAAAACACCTTGTAACCGTGTTAACCTTGGGTACCAGGAAAACAGAGACAGGGAGAGATCCAGAGATGCTTGAAGAGAAAAAGGAGAGGAAAAGGAGAGAAGAGAGAAAGGAAAGTTTTCAGAAAGTTTTTCACCATCCTTGGATCTTGTGATGATTCACGTCTTGGGGGTCCTGCGATGGCGGGTGCTCTGAAGCAGTCCTTCCTCTTGTCGTCCCGTACACGGTGCAGGGAGCGGTGTCACTCCACGGCTCAGCGGTGACGGCGGCACGGTGCGAATGGAGTCGTGCTGACGTGCCTCCACGATCCCACAGCGCTTTGGGATGCTGGTGGGAGTCACCGGGACGGGGAAGGCTGATCTCCTTCATCTTGGGCTCAGCTGCATCCATCCAGGACTTTCCCCCCCGCCGCAGAGTTTCTCCTCCT
>VZTO01013100.1:0-34854 GCA_013400615.1 Syrrhaptes paradoxus | reverse complement strand
AAGAGACCCAGCTCCCTCAGCCTTTCCTCATAAGGGAGATGCTCCATTCCCTTCATCATCTTTGTGGCTCTGCGCTGGACTCTCTCCAGCAGTTCCCTGTCCTTCTTGAACTGAGGGGCCCAGAACTGGACACAATATTCCAGATGCGGTCTCACCAGGGCAGAGTATCTAGTCCAATCCCCCTGCCGGAGCAGGGGGATTTTTTTTAACCCGCCGTCATTTTATTAAGTGGCACCGCTCAGAATTACAAGCAGGAAAAGAATCGTTATTTTTTACGCAAAATTACGTTGTTTGAGAGGGCCAGGAGAAAAACAACGAAGGAGGAATATCTGGGGGTTTGGCCACAGTCTATTCTGGGTTTTTAGTGATCGCTTTCAAAATACAAAATCTGTCCCACCCAGTAAGGACAACGGAACAGTTTTCAATGAAAAAGGCGAGTGAAAATCTCTGTGGTCATGGGAGACAGCAGCTGAGAAGGGCTTTTACTGAAATGGGTCCTTGCAACATGCCCAGTCCCCAGCCCGCTGGAGACCTGCCCATTTATTTCGTGGTGGCTCCTCTGCGAAAGGGGACATTGCGGTTCCCCAGGGCACCGAGGTCTGGTGGGCGCAGGAGGAAACCGGTGACAGTGACCCCACAGGCAGCCTGTTCCTCCAGCTCCGGGACTTTGAGCTGTGCCAAGCACAGGGAAAGCAAACAGCGGGTGCTGAGGAGCTCTGATGTCTGCAGAAGACCTGCCAGACCGAAAGGTGATGTCTGTGTGTTCTGCTTTTCCTTGCAGAGCTGCATCGTGCACAGGGTGAGCTCTGCAGAGAGCTTTGCCCAGGGTCCAGGGGGCTGTGGGTGAGTGCAGAGAGCTCGGGGACACCAGCTGTGCTGGGGTAAGATCAAGGTTGGTTGGGGCTCTTTGATGACCAGGTTGGGTTCTGAGAAGTTCATGGGGATGGTGAAGGGGTGTGCATAGCCGCAGACTGCGGAAGAAGGATGTTTTCCAGGCTGTGAGCCCACCGAGACCTCGGGAAGTGGGGATAAGCATTTCAAAGCAGCCCCTGAAGTCTCTCAAGTGGCGGTGACCTGATGCTGATCTTCTGCTGGAGTGTCCTCTGCAAACCCCGCTGCTCTCCTGGGTCCATTACGCTCCGTGCTGTTCTGCTGTTTGTTTTCCTTCTCTTTTAGATGCGTGTCCTTTTTGCTCTCTCTTTTCTCATCCGAGCTGGATTAGAAATGCTCCGTTTGCTATTCAATTAAAGTGGCCTCTCAGACACTGCAAAGTTCAAATAGGTTTAGGTTTTGCCTTAAATATATCTTTCTGGATTTAATGGGCTTTGCAGGCTGTAGTTTCAAAGTGGTTATTAATGGGATTTGTACAAGGAACTCTTGCTTTGTGCTCTTAAGTATAATATAAGAAATCCTTCCGTTGGCTTTTAGTTTCATCAATTCAGGCGTGTCAAGAGGTATCTGTCATCGTCACGTTAAGACTTGGCCTGTGTGTGATGGGTCTGCAAAGTGAGGGCTGCAGTACCGCTGGAAATTCAGCAGCAGCCTGTTAATTAAATAAAATTATTGGCTTCTGCTTTCTTTAACGCTATGACTATTATTATTATCATTATTCCCTGGAGAATGTCTGCACTGCAAAGCTCCACTAGGAAATAAAAGGTGATTACGGAACTGGCAGCCAGGTTAAATCCGTGCCCGCCGTACGGCAGCGATGCTCTCCTGGCGACGCTCCTTCCCATCCGCCGTGGCCTCGCTGCTCCTTTTGGAGATGTCTCAGGGATTGGAAGATTCACATTCCGTCAATTTGCTCCAACCCCCTGGGTTTTAACCCAAGCGCTGTGGGACAGTTCCCGGGTCACCACGATGGCTGCTGGACCAAAGCCAGCACAGGGCAGTTGGTGGTGAGCGGTGCCAACCGTGCGCTTGTGCCTCCCATGGCACATGCTGCTGGGCCCCGCACCGCTCATCCCCGGTGCTCAGCGCTTCATGGCAAGCGCCGGAACTGGCTCTTTAACTAACCAGGTGGGAAAATATTGCCGCGGTGATCTCATGCAGCTACGTGTTTCTGTTGCTTGGAGGATGCTCTATGCCTTCCTTCTCTCTGTGTGCTCTCTACAATGACTTTGGTGGGGTTTGGGTGGTGCTTGAAAGCAGAATGGGTGACGGCAGGGGGACAGTAGTCCCTCACCAGCACCGGCGAGTGACGGCGATGCCTGTCACCCCGTGGGGACGTGCACACAGAGAGCCATGGGCAATGGGTCAGAGACCCACTGCAGCGTCTGATGGGAAAACCTCTGGAAGCCTTTTCTAGAGGAGATGCCAGCTTTGGTGGTCTGCACACATCCCAGGGTGCTGCGGGTTTGCTCTTCTCTCAAGGAAAAGGTCCCAGGTGGAAATGCCTTTGGAGGAGAAGAGCAGCCCCAGGGTTCTCAGGACCTTTTGAAAACAGACAGTTTTGTGTGTGGGGATGTATCCGGGAGTGTAGTCAGAGGACGAGGGGGAACGGTTTGAAGCTGGAAGAGGGGAGATGGAGATGAGATGTGAGGAAGAAATGTTTTCCTGTGTGGGGGGTGAGGCAGTGGCCCAGGGTGCCCAGAGAAGCTGTGGATGCCCCATCCCTGGAGGGGTTCAAGGCCAGGCTGGATGAGGCTTTGGGCAACCTGGGCTGGTGGGAGGTGTCCCTGCCCATGGCAGGGGGTGGCACTGGGTGGGCTTTAAGGTCCCTTCCAACCCAAACCATTCCTTGATTCTGTGATTCTGCTTTGAGCTGAGCCATGGCCAAGTGACTACCCAGGGGCACGTGTCCACCAGCGATGTGACATGCCGTGCACGACGGGAGGTGGTGAGGTCTGGCACAAACCTTTCTCACCGTAGCCTGAGTCTCATCAGGTCTTCTCCAAAACACGTCTCGCCGTTCCACCAGCCCCTGAGTGCCCCGTGTCAGTGTGCGCCGGCAACGTGGACAGATGCTGTGCTAGTGGGGAGCCCACATCGGTCACTGCTGCTGAGAACCCGAGCTCACGTGTCTCCGAAACAGCCTCTGAAATCACGGGAGACAATGAAGGTGATCGTGGGAAGCAGAACCGTATTTCTGCATTTCCTACGTACGTGTCCTGTCAAAAAAACATGGGGTGCGGTAAAAATGCAGATATCCCTTTATTAATGAAGAAAAACCAGCGACACGCTCTTAAATGAGGGGAAAGCAATTATCATTTACTCAGATGAACCGTCCGGCGTTCCTCCCTGCCGCCGCCTCCGCAGCTGATGGAAATGTGACGCGTGTTGAAGTCGTCAGCAACGCGCTTTCGGATTGCACCTTGTACTGAGCGCGGCTTTAATGGCATCTTCCTGGGAAATGACAGAGCAGAAATAAACGTCCTTCAGAATGATTTGTACCCTGGATTAGGAGCGGGTTGTGGAAATGCACCGAGTTTACATCACTGTCAGCCTCGGCACAACAGCGGAGAAGGTGGTGACCCCGTTAAAAAGTAAACAGAGCAACGGTGTTTCTCGATAGATTGACTGCAAGCTGTCTTCAGAAATAAAATCTGTGACTCTAATGTTGAAATTCCGTGGGGAACGGGGGTGGTGTGTGTGGGTTGCAATCACAATTCAAAGCAGGTGGGTGGGAAACCATCAGCCCCACCAGAGGCTTGAAGCGAAGTTGCGTTAGTAACCCATGTGAAACTGGGAAATACAGATAGAGCAGGAAACGAAATAGTACCAGGAAGGGCTTTTAGAAGGAAAAGTAAGAAAAAAATAAAATTCCCCACTTGCAGACTAATATTTTTTTTTTTTCTCTGTGCTAAAAGCCACTCACAAATCTGAATATCTCCTTACCCCTGCCTTGGTGGAAGCCACCGGCCAGTTGCTGCCAGACCTGGGTCTGGTTGTCTCTGGGTGGACCCTGAAGGACTAAGCCGTGCATCATCACTGGATTCTGGAAATCTCTTTTCCCAAGCTAATATTGCAAAACCAGACCACAGCTGCACACAGCACTGTGTCTCAGCGCTGTGATGCTGCACTTGCTCTCCGGGTCGCAGAAGGTATTTCGGTGACATGTGTCAGCAGCTTTTCATCCCTACCTCTGCATTGCCATCAGGACCTCGCTGTGCTGCCTGGAGAGCCCCTTCTCCTGGGGTCACACAGCTCCGATCCCCGCCGGTGGCTTCCCAGGGCTGGTCCGGGTGGAGCGCCAAGTCCCGTTGCCATGGCAATGCTGTGGCCCTCCATCATCAGGGCGATGCTTAATTAAACCGCTCCTTCTGTACATGCCTGGGCCCAACGAGAGGGTCATTCCTGCCTTTCCTTCAGTTTAATTTTCTTTTTCTCTTTGCAAATGTCGTTAATTTGTGTTCAGCTGAAAGGGAATGGCTTGAACATGCAGCTCTGCGACGTGAAATTTTCCTGTTGTTTTATCTTCTTTGGGGAAAAAATATTAAAAAAAAATACAAGAAAAGAATGAAACTGCACAATCCATGTGCTAATTACCGCACCGCAGATGGTGGCGGTGCTGGCTGGGGCACCACAGCCCCCTTGGCACAGGGGGTCTGGAAGGGTCCGAGCTCCCCGCTGGGATTTTGGAGGTGGGATGCAGGTGTCCTCCGAGAGTCCTGGCATCCCACCAGGATGCACCAGGGACGGTCCCTGCACTGAAATACCTACTTGCTCCAGCAACTGGGAATCCTGACCGTTTAACCCCTTGTGGCAGGGTCAGAAATGAAGTCTCAGCACCATTTCTTTCTGTCAGCACATTTCATTCCCTCCTGAGCAATAAATGCAGGAGTAAGACATGCAGGAGGATGTTGAAGGAGTGGCATAAATTCAGCACACGTTGTTTTCGGGGACAGGATGTATTTCTGACCGGCTCATCCTTCTTTTANGGAGTAAGACATGCAGGAGGATGTCCAAGGAGTGACATAAATTCAGAAATTCATAAATTTCTGACCAGCTCATCCTTTTTTTATTTTTTCCCCCAGCTGCTCCGCGGGGACGGTTCAGTTCCTCCAGGAAGACTGAGGGATGCACAGTGTCACTGCAGCAACGTGGCTCACACCAGCCCAACGGTATTTTGGCTTCCTGCCTGTCCTCACCTGCTGCTGGAGAAATCTCCCCCTCACACATCTCACCGGCAAACCTTTCTCCTGTGGGATGCCGTCGGTCCCTGCCCCGCACGGGCAGAGCATCCCAGGAGGGTGCTGGGAGACCGGAGCCAGCCCTGTGCCAGGGATGGGCGGCAGGATCCGAAGGTGTGCGGGCGTGGGAGCATCTCCCAGTTTTTGGGATGGGTGGGCAGGACCCTGGGAGGGCTCGGCAGGGTGGGCAGAGTTCGGGTGGGGTCCAGGCTGTGCTCATAGGGCGCCTGGTTGCATCACGGCTGCTGTGAATAGTCGTGTGGCCACTGGGTGATTTGCCTTTTCCCATGACGCTTCCAGGAATTGTTTTCAATTCATTTTAAAATTTAAATTCAAAAAATTACTGTTCCTGGTTGCCTTTTAGCAGCTTTTGTGCAGCGTTCTGTTGGTTTTCCCTGACGGGTTAATGCCTTTGTGGATGTTAATACGTAACTAGTCCCACAAATACGGCATTAAATATGGTCTCAGTGATTATCATGATCATAATTTGATGGAACAAGTTCTCGCTGTTCAGCCCAGGGAAATGGGTGACTGGTCTCGCGCTGTGTTTGCTCACGGGTGGTGTTGATCTCTGGGTGGAACTGGTTGATTATGAGGCTATTTTTTGTAAAAGTGTGTTATTTTTCCAGCCCCTTCAGACACAGGGAGCACACTTTGCACATGGAGCTCTGGGCAGCATCACGACGACGCCGTGTATTGGGATGCGATAGAAACCGATGGGAAGCTGTGGACCAAGAGAAGAGGCGACGTTTTGACGCAGAGATGGGGCTGCAGCATGGAGGAGGAACATCTCGAGGATGGCAGGACATGGCACAGCCCACCTCCTCCTATGGCTCGGAGTATTTTTCTTTTTCATCTTTTCATTTTTTTCATTTTTTTTCCATCGGTGCAGAGCAGGTACCGCTGCACGTGCAATCAAAGCTCTTTCCAACATCCCATTTCTGCTCACAGGGAAGAACTTCGGGCCGTTATCAAAACTTTTTTATCACAATTTATATGCGAGACGGCTGCCAAAGTGTAAATGAGTCAATACTACAGTGCAGAGTCACAAATGACGTTACTGGAGAAGGTGATTAGCTAATTGCAGTTAATTACTTTGAAAACAGAGCACCCAGACCAAACACAGAAATTACTTTTTGTCACTTCATGTCTAACAGGGTAATAACACCCCAACTATTTTCCTACAACTACCTCTTTGTTTGCTTTACAGGCTGATACCTGCTGATAAGATGCTTTACTTTCACATGATAAATTATCTTAATTAACTTTAATTGTTTGCAGACAATTTTATGCAAATAGAGGCATTTAAGGAACCGAAGCAGAGATTTAGCTGTGGCTTGGGAGCTGGCTAAGGAGCACTCAACTTTCCTCATATCAGTGGGCCTTTTATTGTTAAAAATAAAAACGTGCATCCTGGGTGTGATGCTGCGGTGAGGGGACAGCAACCGCGTTCCTGAGCAAGTGCAACCCGTGATTGTTTCCCCGGAGAGATCAGTGGCTTCAGTGCTGGGAATTCTGGACAAGGATTTTCACCCGAAAAAGGGAAACGTGTCCCAAGAGCACGTGTAAAACAAACCCCCCCTTTAAATGGGTGTATTCAAAAACAAGAAAACATTTTGAGCTATTTACGGGTAAACGATGTGCTGGACATCCCGTGCGAGGTCCTGAGTGCCAGGACACCCCATAGCACCCAGCAGCAGCACCGGTGTCCCCAGGGTGCTCAGCTGAGGCTGCCCAGCAGCAGCAAGGTCTGGAGCAGTGGCTTGTGATTGCATCGAAACTCTGCTGGGCAGTTAAACCAGGTGTTTTGAGTTTTCATCAAGGAAACTATATAACTGGGTGGGAAGGAGGAGAGGGAGAGCTGTGGGTGCTCTGAGGACAGCCTTGCTCTGTGAGCTGGTAAGTGCTGTGCTTTATTTGCTTATTTTTTTTGTATTTGTTTTTTTTTTTTTCTTCTGGTTCAGGTTTCTATTGCTTTTTCTCTGGCATTTCAGCTTTCCCCTGTGTTTATGTGCTGGGGAGAATGAACGGTTGGGTTTAACGAGGAGAGGCTGCGCTCCTCGGGAACTCGGTTCTTGCTGCGGCGGGTATTACGTGTTGATGTTTTTAGTGCCAGATTAAATGCCATTTGGGCATTATAGCTCTCTTTCTCTGGAATTAAAGAAAGGCACCTAGGAACATTACACTTAGTGCTTTCTTTTTTTAATGGAGGATCTCAAAATGTTAATCAGATGAGCCTGTAGCATAGAGCAGCCCTGGGACCGGCTGCTGGCTTCATGAGATGAGTCTCATTCTAATAATAACTTCAGCAGAGTGAAAATGTGTTTTCATTTAATAATTCAGGGGGAAAATATGATGTTAAGATGAGGGGAAGGCTGCTTTTTCCAGGCTGCTGAAAGAAATGACACTGAGTGCTTCAAAGGAGTGCCACTGTCCTCTTGCTGGGGTTGGTTGGCTGGAGCTGGGGGTTTGGGGGTTTGCTCTTGGCTGGGGGACAAGTGATGAGTTGAGCTGGGAGCAAAAGGGTCATTTTGGGGCTTAAAAATATAACTTGAGTGTTTTTTGCTGGAGATTAAGTTGCAGCAGGTGGGGTGCACTTTGACTGAAATGAAGGCAGCAGCTGTTTGCTTTTCCTCTGGGGAGCTGTTTGCTGCAGCAGATCCCCGAAACCCCCTTTGTGGTGCCAGCAGCACACGGAGCAGTTTGGGAACCTCAGGAGTTAAGAACTCTTATGTATGATCCTGCTCCTGCAGGTACAAGTTCTTGGTGGCCTTGCAGGGGGTGTGGGGAGTGCTGGAGGCACCAGACCCCCCCTTGTTTCTAAATAGCTGCAGCTGGGCTGCGTTGGGGTGGGTGGGGGGTTTATTGGTTATTTTGCAGAGCAGACCCACCTGTGTGCTGGCCCCTCTCATCATGGCCACTTTCTTGTGTCTCCTGCTTCCCTGGTCCCATCCCCCTGAGAGCCAGGAGGTGGCCGTCACCTGGTGAGCCCTGAGCTGGAGCCTCAGCAGCCACCTCCATGGTGCCAGCCCAGGGGAAGAAGGAGAATGGGACAACCTGTGCCCTGTCCTCCCTGCCCTGCAGGGGCCTGGCTGAGGTATTTTAGAGTTTGAAATGCTCACACCACAATCATGGTTTATTGTCCTGTACGTGGGTTTTACCTTGTGCGTGTGGCTGCCACCCAGTTATGTACGCCAACGTCCGGAGATGCTGGAGAAAAGGAGGCGAAGCTCTGTCTGTGCATCGCCCTCCGTGTTGCTTTTCATGGTGGAGACCTTGCTGGTCCCCCCAGACAGCAGCAGCTCCTCCCCAGCTAAATGGAGACTTGTAAAGGTTGGGAGCTGGTTTTCACAACTAAGCTTTTCATGCAGATATCTTAAATTCACATAAAATATTAAATGTTCACTTTTAAATTCCTATCTTGGCCAACTTTTCACTTGAAACAAGGAAAAAAAAATTATTTTGACCTGTGATCTTTTCTTGTAATTGCCTTTGTGACCTTTTCTGGTGGTTTAAAGATTGAACACGATAATAGTTTCTCAGTCTTTGTAGCTTGTAATCTCTACCTACAATTCAGAAAGCAGAAATGATAAACTGATTTATTTGCTGAGTGCCAGGGATGCTTATTCAGTCAATTCTTGACCCAGTGTCCAACAGCAAGTCTGTTACCCAGCCTCAGCCCTCTGGAAGAGCTCCTTGGTGTGTTAGGCAGCTCTCTTGACCGGCACGAGGCACGTGCGATTGCAATGGGATGTGCTGTCACAAAGGTTAGACATCTGAGCGCAGACTGCAATGGAGAGAACTTTCTTCTCCCCAAGTTTGTGTTTGGGTAGAATGAAAAGTGTTCTTTCCAGAGGGGAGAGATCCAGGTGGGTGTGCAGGATGTGGTCCAGGTCTGTGGATGTCATTTGTTTTAAAAATGACTGGTAGCAAGTCCAGAGGCATCCTCTGATCTACAGAGGAGGTGCCTGAAAGAATATTTTTTTTTCCTTGAGTGTAATTATAATACAAGGTACTGTTTCCAACCAGGTATGGGGGCATCCACAGCTTCTCTGGGCACCCTGGGCCACTGCCTCACCCCCTGCACAGGAAAACATTTCTTCCTAATGTCTAGTCTAAATCTCCCCTCTTTCAGCTTGTACCCGTTACCCCTTGTCCTCTCACCACACTCCCTGATGCAGAGTGCCTCCCCATCTCTCCTGTAGCCCCCTTTCAGCACTGGAAGGCTGCTATTAAGTCTCCTCTGAGCCTTCTCTTCTCCAGGCTGAACAACCCCAACTCTCTCAGCCTGTCCAGCTTGGACAGTCTTGTCCTGGTGGGGACAGAATGGATTAGTGAAACCATCATGTAGACTATAACAATTTTTAACACGTTTGCAGTATTATTATTGTTAGCACAGACCTGCTGCTTTGAGCCCAGCAGATCCCGCGCTTGTCTGTGCTTGCTGCTTGCCTGACCCAGAATGAGCATGATCCTGATGCTTTCTTCCCCCTCAATGATGTGATGAAGCTTTGGATTGTTTAAAAGCAGTGTGTCCAGCAAGGATGGGTTGATGTTGGATGTCTTCCCCAAGGTGCTGGACTCCAGCTCTGCCCTGTTCTAGCGGGCGTTCTCAACGGGGTGGATGTTGTCTGGAGCCTTCAAGGGAAGTGGGGAGACATCCCCATTGGGGTGGGATCTCAAGTCACAGGGATTTACTGAAAACTTCTTGAGATGCTCTTATAGATTTATGTAATGTGTGTTCCTCTTCTGCACACGCAGTTAGTTTATATCTAAATGAAAACTTCTGGAATAATTTCCTTATGCCAGGATGTTGTTTTGTACTAATTTGGAATCAAAGGACCTTAACATAATTGCTTATTCAAATAAGAACCCAGTTGCATATAAAGTATTTATATTAATTGGGGAATTAATTGCTTATCTAGCAGTGCTAAAATAACCGTTTCATGAATCTCAAAGATAGAACGACCTCTCTAAGGACTAGGAAAATGAAGAGTCCACATAGCCTTTAAGGTTTGCTTAAGTTTAAAGGCTCTATTTAAGAATTAGAAAAAAAATTGAAACTGTTGTAGCATAAAAAGCCTTTTTTGCAGGAAATGAGTGTTTGAACAAACTCAACCACTGCTCAAGCCTCATGGAACTTGAGGGGAACTTCAGAAGCATGAAGTACATTGGAGTCCGAATTGCAGAGGTTCTCTGGGGACAGCCTGCAACACAGAACAGGAGCAGGGTGGCTGCAAAGCTGCAGAATCAAAGCTTCCATGCTCACATTCTGGGTGTGCAAGTAGTGTATCTGCAGCCTGAATGTGACCAAGGCTGTGAGCGGTGACACAGCTGCCATCCTGCTGTTGGAAACTCTTAAAAAGAAGTTTCTTTGCTACCTTCAGGGAGAGGATGCAAGAAAAGTGTACGTACCCCTAAGGCAAATGACATTGAGAACACAGCGCTGTGTGTCCCCCAACGTGCCCATCACCAGCTCCATACCCACTGATGCTCACGACTGAGGGCATTGCTGGCTGGGGTCAGGACATGCCCAAGCTAGGGTTTGATAAATAAAAAACTTGCTTTGAATTTCAGAGCTGGGGTGTGTTTACCGATTTCCCATCCCCTCCAATGCCGTTCGGTACAGTGGGGTGCTCTGTTCTATTTAAGGCATTGCTGGGTAGTGCCTGCCTTGTAAAGGACTTCTTTAACAGCAATATTTGCCAGAGACACTTTAACTTTATTGGGTAAGATCACTGTTAGTCTCCCCATCGAGACTCTGCAGCGTGCTGATGGTGAACCAGGCAGGGTTAATAAACCAGGATTGTTGGCAGGTTTAGCAGTCAGTTATCAAGGGAGAGGAATTGCTAGGATAATGGGGTGACAGTAAATATCAAGGAACTTAATGTGTTTGTTCCTGGAGAGTCATCTCCTCTCCAAATTTCTGAAGGAACGTGCACATCAGTAATAACCTCAATAGATTTTTTTTTTTTCTTCAGGTTCTTTGGATATTATCTCAGGGGCTTTTTTTGGTGTGTTTTCCATCAATAGTATGTTTCTCTTTCAGTGCTCTGACAGCAGCTGATTTAATTAAGAAGGTACATCCGTCACTCCTGTAGAAGTATTTATTTTCCTGTTTGCTGGCAATAAAAATCCGCTTCAAAGGGAGGACCATTAGCAGTGTCACCTTCCCTTATGGGAAATGACTTGCTCATGAATGTAACCAAAAAATAAGTATAATAATAATGAAACTGGGATGAGGTTTAAAGGCAAGAATAAAAAAAAGGGAAACCTGGTCATTGTGGCCATCGTAGAAATACATACCACGCTCTGATAAAAGTCTATCCTTGGGCTGCAGGGAGCAGGAGGAAAATGGACAGATTTATAGAGAAATAAATTAAGAGGTGTATTGTTTTTTCTCTCAATAACTGTGATGGAAATGACTTGTGGGTGGCACCTTGGCTTTGCAAATCAGAGCCTTGTCCTTTGGAGCAGTCTGATGGTTTGTCTATAACAGTTTGCTGGAAAAATAAGAATATGGCTGAAAGGCTTCCTTTAGTGCTGTGCTAGTGCTGGAATCATTTCTTCTCCTTTTGCATTGGGAAACCAGAGGAGAGAAGGGGAAATTGCAATGCAGCTGCTTCCTTGTTGTTGTGTTGTGCTTTTCTTTATCAGAGCTTGAGAAATGCCGTTCTGCTGGAGTTCCTGTTCTGTAACCACAGATGAGATGGAGGCATTTGGTTAATACTTGGCTAACTGGGTAGCACTTAAAAACTTCATAAAGGTGGGTTATCAACTTTAAAATGTTCCTCTGAGAACGTATCTCCTGCTGCTTCTAAATGCTGAAGCCGAGCTCATAACCGAGATCCATTTGGAGGCATTTTAGTCTTGCTTGGACTTGCTTGGTGTACCTAGTGGCACTGACTTGACTGAAGTTTGTTTGACAGAGGGCTCAGGGTACCAAATGCTCTCCTCCAATGCAGCGTGTTCCTGGCTGCTCGTGCTTCTGATGCACCTCTGCTGGGCTCTCTGGAGGTAGGGACCCATGGCTGTGGGTGGCAGAGGAGTCCCTCGTTGGGTGCTCCAGATAGGAACCGACGGGTGCTTCTGCAGACCTTTGGCAAGGATGGACCAAGCCGTGGAGAGGTCTTTGCAGGCAAAAACCTGGGAAAAATGTTCAGCCTGATGAAAGGCATGAGAGGGATGTGAGAGACCTGTATGGCAGGGATCTGTGGCCAGGGGCTGGGCGGAAGTTGCTGGTTGTTGCTCTGACATAAGGCTGTCAACATGGTTTATTTGGGAGATGGAATGAGGGTAGTCTACAACAAATGAAGGGGAAATTATAGCTTTTCCCACCTTCTTTAGAAACTGATGCGAGCTTATTTTATTGTCAAGGAAAAGAGAAAACACTTGGTTATGGTTGGAAGCCTGCGTAATTCTGAGAAATGTGAAAAACTTTGTAAACAAGGAGGAAACTAAAGTCAGAATTAATTCCAGCTGAAGGCTGCCATAAAAGGGAACAGTCAAGAAATCACTGGTGCATTTTAATAACTGCTAAAAGGAAGAAGATAAATACAATATTAATTTTATGACTTTTTCACACTCCAGTAAATGTAAATTTTTTGTAATCGTGTTTACTGGGCTTGGCTGTGGTGAAAGATAAGGGATAATTACATTCTTGCCTGATGGGAAGGAGCCTACAAAATTATACCTTTAATATGTTAACAGTACTGTAATATTGGGGAATTCAATCTGATGTTAATTAATGACAAGAGAAAACATTATCAATGAGTAAGTTCTACAAACTTGGTCCGTGTTCTGAGACTGAAAGTTGTGTTTCGTGAGTTTTTTTTGTATTTCCCCTGTAATTGCGATTTTGTTGGTGAGACCTGACAACCCCAGCCCACTATGGCTGGGTTGCTGGTGTGGCCATGATCCCAGGCTGTGCAGCTTGGACTGAGTCTTTTACTGCCCTTTTCAGTCTTGATTGTTCTTCCCAACTGTTTTAGTGACTTTTCTCAGTGTGGGATCTTGGGAATTTCTAAGCATCAGTTGGAGTTGTTGGCAAGTCATCTCACAGCACTGGTTGGGCTGGGAACTTGCATGGAAACTTTTTTTTACTTTTGTAATGAAGAGATTCAGTATAGGTCTACAGTTTGGGATCCAGAAGCTACGTGAAATGCCTCCACGTAACCCGAACCTGGAGACTGTGGCTTGTTGTACCTACAAGCAGCAGGACAGAAGCGGAGGTGGGGTGAGCACCTACATTGAGCCTTTGGCCTTGGTGAGAAAAAACAAAATATTACCTGTCACTGGAACCCTAAATCTAGGTGTGAGGTCCTATGAGTGGCAAAGCAGGAGGTTCCAGTAGAAGGGCTGCTCAAGCTGTGCAAGCAAATAATCATGAAATTCTGTAGGGCTTTAAATGGTGGTTGGTGTAATGGAGAAGCAATATCTGCTGGTTGCTAAAAGCCTGGTAATGGGAACTTCAAATTTTCTGTTGGTCTTGGTAGTGCAGTGTGTTCTTAAGACAGAAAGAACTTCAGATGTCACAGAAATGTCAGGGATGCTCACAGCCATGGCACCCCCATGCTTGGGAATTGTGGTCCCCTGGGTGCTGGGATGGAGCATCCAGAGGAGTGTCCTGGTTTTCCTGTAGAGTATCCCAGCATTGCCTCCACGGTGGGACGTGCCTGCCACGGTCTGATGCCAAGACAGCTCTGTCTCTTCTGCACATCTGCACTCTTCTGTGGTTTTTTCCATTTTTCTCTTGCCTTTGTTTACCACTTTTTTTTCCCTGGCTTGCTGTGCTGTTCCCCCTTTACTGCTGCATGGGAAGGGAGAAACCAGGGGTCACACAAGCGAAACAATCCTGTGTTTCTTTCTGAAACTGCCTTTTCCAGGTTGGGACAAACCCAAAGCTTGCGGTGGGAGCCTGTAGCTGGGCACTGCTGGGAGGTGTGCTTGGGAGAGGGAAGAGAAAGGAAAAGACTGTTAGCTGTGATTCGGTGAAATAGAAAAGGCAGAGGGCTATCGAATGTGAGAAAATCAGTATTGACATTAGCTAAGAACCTTCCATTTTATGTCAGGAAGTCAATAATGAAGTATAAAGAGCAGGAAGCTTCAGCAAATTCCTGCCTCCTTTTGCTCTTTAGAAAAGGTAGTGAACTTTATTCAACTTCTTCAAAAAGTGCCGAGGTAGCCTTCTTCCCGAGCCCGGCTGAGCAGAAGGTTGTGGTGGCTGTCCAAAAATCAACAATCTCTCCAGGCTTGACCTTTTAAAATCCAGGATTTGTTCTCCCTTCTCGTCAAAATAATATATACATGAAAGAGCACTTGGAGTTAATCTTTTGTTTCCCCTCCTCGGGTTTCTGTCTGGCTGTATAGGTTGCACAGGTAATGGATGATCAATAGTGCTCGCAGGAGCTGCTTTGCTGAAAGAAAAGCAAATCCACAAAGAAGGAAAAAAATTATTCAGTAAAATACTGTAATTGGATTAACTGGGTGCTGGTAGATCATTACCAGTGCAAAACAGGAGAGCTTTTGTGGGTGCTCTCTTTACAGATGAATGAAGTTTACTCTGAAAGTTGTGTTGCATCAAAGAGGTTTTTTTGTGTTTTTTAGTTAAAATGAAAATGATGAAAAAAATGTAGCTGTTGCCTTTCCAGAATCCATATGCTGCATGTTCTCAGGAGAATATAGGATCATCATCTAGGCTAATTAAATTTGCATTAGTTATTTTGTAAATTTGGCTTTAACTGTGCAGTGATGTGTCCCAGCAAAGTGGTGGTTGACCATGTGCCATATTCAAGTTCTGCTGCCCTGTGATTTATTAGAGCAACAGTGACTCGGGAGCAGAGTCCGATGACCAGAGCAAAGGGGTTGTGATGCCCCCTCCAAATCCTCCTTGGGCCGGAGGTCACTTGGTTGCAGCTCTTCATCCACCAGTTCTAGTCTGGTGTGGCAGACCTGGGTCTGTGGTACCAAGGTCGTGGTTGATCTCTTCATGGTGCTTTTATGCTGCTGGTACCTGTCCTGGTAATCGGGACCTTAGCCCTTGTGTCTTTTTTTCTCCTTGGGTCTTTCATGGGTTCAAAGTCATCTACAAGCACCAACTGGCCAACCAGCGATTACAAGACCTCCCATGGGGCAGGTGAGGCCGAGTGTGGGTTCCCCCCTTGTTTTCTGTCTCCTTTCACAGTAACGTTGGTTCGACTCTTGATGACGCTCTGATGTGCAGGTTTTGTGCTGATGTGGGGATGTGTAACTCTTCCAAGAAGAGGGACGGCTATCGAGCCGGCAGCGCAGACTCAGCAGAGCGCTTCGGGGAAATTGGAGTGGAGGCTTCGATCGATAAGGTTTTAACTATATGCTGAGCTGCTTCACTGAATCACGACAATCACAGGTAATGTAACAAAAGCAGGGCTCTAAATAGGGGACCTGTTATTTTCCAGCCTTTTGGTTTTTTTAAAGTAGGGAGCTGTCCAAGGCTGACTTGTGCAGGACCCCTCAGCCCAAATTTCACAGAGATGGTTGCTGATAGTGGCACTAGTTGGTGTTTTTGTGCATCACCCCGTGCTCTCGCACAAATGGCCCTTCCCAGGCGGCTGGGCACCCTAGGGAGTCAAGTTCCAATGTCCATGTGTATGAATCCAAAATAAAGATTCTATAAAGAGAAAACCTGATTTTATTCCAGTTGTGTCTCTCTACCTTTGTCATGTAAAAAAGTACTTGTGAACTTTCCCTCTAAAATTAATTGACTTTGCAACTCGCTTTAATTTCACTGAATTACAATCTGTAATTACGTTTTTTCATCTTGAAAGGGTTTTTTGGGCAATGATCTCCTTCGCAGTATGGGAGGAGAGTAACAAAACACACTGTATCCTTTAAAAATATTTTTTTTCATCTCCAATAACTCAGTTACTAATGAACCTGAAAGTTCATTATAAATAGTAAATGTTGATTTGTTAATTCACATTTGGAGGTGGATTTTCTTTGCTTTGAACTTGATACGTGCTACTTAAGGCTATCCTGGTAACTCTTTATTACTACTTCTTACATTATTGCATAATCTAAGGGAGAGAAAACTTTGAAAGCATCTTACATTATTAAGCTTTGGTATTTAAGGTCTTTAATGTAGAAAGATCTCTAACGGATTATCAAATGCAGGGGTTTATAATGTAAAGATCTGAACTGGAGGTTGGAACTGAGCCGTAGCGCTGCGTTGCTCGGGTTGGCATTGTGCGGCGTTGGTGTGAATTCCTGCTGGTGGGACCATTTCTGGGGCAGGCAGAGATGGATGTGCATTACTGCAAGTAGCTTTTGTTCTGTGGGTTGTTTTTTTCTTAAACACACACATTTGTGATGCTTTTTGGAGCAGCACATAGTGGGGTTTTCTCAGGTTAGTGCCATTAGTGAGAGATCTGTTGGTGTTCAAGCCTTGGCTTGCTTCTGCAGCCTCGCTGCCTGATGTTGTGTTTTTTTTTTTGAGATTTACAAGCTTGGGCGTACAGTCCCTCTAATTTATAGATGTACATGGGGGCTTAGGAGACTTCTGAAAGCAAACTAAGCTTTTGCTGTTCTTGTTTAAGTTTCAGGGACATCTTAAATGTAGCCCATGAACGAAGGACACAGTTTTGCAGGAATTCAAAGCAATATTGCCACGTATCCTTGAAGGTTATGTGGTCTTGTACATTTTTTTGTTGGTTGTACGTGTCACAAGTATCTTTTAACTAATGGACCAGATCCATCTGATATGTAATAAAATGGAAAAGGAAGGCAAGAGCTGAAAGCAGACAGAAGGGTGCAGCTTGCAGCTGCTGTGCCTGGTTCTCAAGCTGTCGCAGAGTTTTGTATGTTTTGTTTTTATTTTTTAATTGAGGACACTCAAGTCAATTAGGCAGTTTCTGACCTTCAAAAAATTAATTTCTGAGTTTCCAAATTCTCTTTCTCCAAAGTATTTTTTGTTTTGTAACCTCTTATTGGGAAGTAGAAAGCAAAGTCTGGACCCTGGTTGCCCTGGTGGTTGGAAGATCTGCCCTCCAAGGCTGTTCGTCTGCTCCCTTGCTGTGTTTCTTTGTCTTTTAAATTGGGCTACATGGGATGTACAAATTATTGCATGGAAACCTTGGGGCTTATGTTGCTTAGACCCCTTGCTGGAGCAATGCCATGTATTTCTAAGACCCTTCTCAAGGACCTTTACATGCTTGTTATGGTCAGTCTCAAGGAAATGCATCATAAACATAAAGCAAGAATTCTGTTGTTAGTACAATTGAAATCTGGACAGTTTAATGCAAGGATTGGAGAAACATCTGTGCAGAAAAAGTTTCCATAATACTGCAGTTAAAACAGTCAAGCACACTTTGTTTGTACCCCTCTTTGTGGTGCTTTACTCCCAGCCCCTCTGGGTGCTCTGGTCGGGGTTTCGCCTTGGGGCTGGCTGGGTGTCAGGGTGACTGGCAGCATCCAGGGGTGTTATTGCAGAAGGCGTGGAGCTATGATGAGTTTTATCCCCCCTTCCTGGGGGGAATGGCTTTAGAACTATAAACTGGACTGACTTCTGTCCATTTGGAAGTGATCTTCAAGAAAGGAAATGCACCAAGGTAAAGAGCTGCTCCGTTTGTTTGGGTATAACGTGTGGAAGTGTAACTAGGAATGCATAGCTTTTTTTTTTGTTGTTGTTAAAGATGCACCAGAGGTGATAATAGCAGTGGTATCATGAGCACTTGCAGTGATTTGTGCTAGCAATAGCTGTTACTGCTTTACTTTTATTGTCATCTGCTACGATGACTTCCTTGGAACAAGGAGAAGAAAAATTACTCCCTGAATTCTATTGATTTCTGTATATTATTGGCTTAAAACTGCGAGCTGCTTTGTGTCGGCATGGTTAATGCTAGCGTGGGCTTCTGCCGCAAAGGAGCAGCACAGCTATTCAAACACACAGTGTGTATCCAGCCCTGATGCGCAGGAGCTCTAGAAGAGCGAGACAAAACCATCCGGAGATGTGCTGTGGTACCAACGCTGTTGTTACAAGTGCAGCTTCATCTCCCTGGAAGCTTTGTTCCGGCACGCTGGAGGTAGGCATCTCGGCGATCGGAGGGTGGGATGTTGCCTGATGAGCTGTGTGTGGTCCAGGGGGACATGGGCTGAAGGGTATTTTGGTCCTTGGACCCTGGTGACATTTGATGCAAGTTGCTTCAGCCAAGCTTTTGAAGGACACGGCTCCTGTCATCTGTTGCTCTTCCAGCAAAGCTTCCCCCTTCGAATGGCCTTGCTGCTGTTACCGGTGGGCTCGGGGGTGGCTGTGCACCCTTGTCCTTGGTGAGAGATGGCAGCCCTGGGGTTCAGAGCTGGAGACGTGACCGTGGAGGTGGCTCAAGAGAAGGTCCTGCCTGATACAGAAGTTTCCTTTTCCTCATGTGGCTTGGGAGGAGTCTCATAATCTTGGACATATGGATCAAGATGTTTGGACCCCAAGCAAGCTTTAGGGGCAGGACTTGACTTGTACATTTTAACAGGAATGACCACAGTTACTGTAGTTCGTAAAGCAAGACAACACAACAGTGCACGACTCTAACCCCGTTTCATCTGTTCTTCCTGCCATGACACCCAGTGCCTGCCTCCTCCCACTAATGACTTCCTGGGGCTCGTCAGGGTTCATACTTGCCCATGGTAGTTTGGACTGGATGGCAAAACCCAGGCTGCCCAGAGGAGCTGTGGATGCCCCATCCCTGGAGGGGTTCCAGGCCAGGCTGGATGAAGCTTTGGGCAACCTGGGCTAGTGGGAGGGGTCCCTGCTCATGGCAGGGGGTGGCACTGGATGGGCTTTAAGGTCCCTTCCCACCCAAACTGTTCTGTGGTTCAATGGGGCAAAGCCTGGAGCCTTGCTGCCCACGTGCAACCTGGCTTCTCTGTGGGTCCAGCCTTTAGCTGCCCTGCCTGCCTCAGTTTCCAGTTATAAACCAGGGAAACAACATCTCCCTGCAATTTCTTAAACTGCAGGTTTAAAAATGATGAGAAAGTGGAGTGTTTGCCTCGCATGATTGCAGGATTTGTGCCTGCAAGAAAATGTGGGAAATTGTTGGTAAATTGGTTTTGTTGGGGAAGGAAAGCTGAGACTGGCCCCTTGAACAGTCTTGTTCCTGAATCCCCCCCTTTAAATATAAATCTTAGAGAAAGTTACTTAGAGATGGGTTAATGAGATGTGGCTCAGGAATGTTCCAAAATGCAGCCTCTAAACCTACTGCTAATTAGGCACTGGAGCCACTAATCTAATTTTAGCCAGTGACTGAGTTTATTCCTGGCAGAATAAAATGCACTTTAAATCTCATCCAAAAGCCGCTCAGATACTCTTGACAAATTAAAAATATGAAATTAAAAATATATTTAGTTTGTTTCTGCATCATTAAAATAACCCTCGGTGCAGATGAATGGAGCCCCATGCCTTTGCGGTTCTCTTTTGAAGGCTGTGTTTGCTGCTGGAACGATGAGCCGAGCCCTGTCGCCCTCTCCACATCTCAAAAATCAACCCCGGTGCGTGCAGGGTGCTGCAGCTGCCTGGACGTGGTGCATGGGGAAGGCAAGACCAGAAGGAGCGGAGCCATCGCATATGGGGTAGATGATATATTGATGAGAGAGGAGGATTTAAACGAGTAGATATAAAGCGGTGCAGAAGCAAGCCATGCAAAATAGCAATGTGAATGTTGAGCTAAGCTTGCAATAGAAGAAAGCTGGAAGTAAAAGGAAAATAAATATTCCTATCAACTGTATGCTTGATTGGGTCGTCTTAGTAATAATTTACTTCTTGGCTAAAGTAACCTCTTCGACATCCGTTAATATCAAGCGTGGCATGGCCAAAATAAATGGTGTGTGGTGTGTTTGGTTTTTTTTTAAAATCTGGAAAGCAGAGCTGTTTAAAGTGTTGTGTAAGGCAGAGTGTGCTGGCATCCCTGCTGAAGCTCCTCTGTGACTGCAGCTAGATGGCACAGTCCCCTCGCCGTGAGACCAGCCACAGACCCTCCGCACCAAGGACCTGGTGCAGAGTGAGTCTGCCCGAGCATCTCGGGGGGATGTACCACACCTGGCGCTGTGCCCATAATTACATCTTTAATTTGGTGTCTGTTAAAGCCAACAGGAGTCTGAAGAGCCTTTAAGCCTTCCCTGGGCTGGGTGTTGGTGCTGCGTCCTTCTGGTCTTAGCTATTATTGAGCTCGTGGCTTAAAATTACACTTTGATAATTATGGCAATTTTTAAAATCGCTGGTTTAAAAATGATGAGAAAGTGGAGTGTTTGCCTCGCGTGATTGCAGGATTTGTGCCTGCAAGAAAATGGGGGAAATTGTTGATAAATTGGTTTTGTTGGGGAAGGAAAGGCAAGAATGCCGGTGCTGTGCTCAGCAAGGTGCTGTTATTGCAGGTGATGGGACCTGGGCTGCTCCCTCCAGCTCTGGACCCTGGCGATGCACCAGGGTCTGGCATGTTCCAGCCAGAGCTCTGCTCCTCCAGCCCTCCCTGGGGACAGAGATACTGACCCTGGGCAGCAGGGGATGGCAGCTAGGCAGATGCTGGTATTGCTGATATTATAAAATATCTGCTATAGGAAAAATTCTCTTTGTTAGACGTGCTGAGGGGGGGTGTGAAGCTTAAGGAGCCCCTTTTGCACGAGGCTGGTGGGGCAGGTGGAGCTGTGCCCAGCACTGGGCAGAAAATAGCCTCTTGCGAGATGCTGTGCCTAGAACCCCACGGGAGCACGCCTTTCTGCTCAAGAAATTCTTATGGGGGTTGAAGCAGAGACTGGAGGGAGGCTTTTTAATTTTATTTCCAACTGGATTTTAAAAAGGAAAAAAAAAAAAGCCCAGCCTCTGAATTCCTGCAAAAAGCTGAGCTCTGAAAGGCTGCTTAACAGCGGCGTGTGCTTTTAACTTGCTGACATTTTGGCACTGGGGATGATAACCTCGGTGCGCTCGGAGCCGATCTGTTTAATGCATCCTTCTCGGGAAAGGGAGAGATGCTGGGGAGAGGGAGGCAGCCGAAAGGTCAGATGGCATCGGAGCAGGAGACAGAGACCGGGCTGGGGGGATAGAGGCCATTCTAGTAAAATGTCATTTAAAAAAAAATAAATATATATAAAGAAAAAAAATGCAGAGGCATCTGGGGTCAGAAAGTACAGCTGGGTGGATCCTGCCTGCTTTCCTCGTTCATTACCCGCAGGAGAGGGACAGGGGTGGCAGGTGGGTCTCAGCTCCGTGGCAGTGGCAGACTTCCAGCAGAAGAAATTTATAAAAACTTCTGCCAAGAACTCTTTGTAAAATATTTTGCTTTCTCCCAGTACTGGAGGAACAGTAAATTGGCTTTCCTGGCCAATAAAAGTGCAAAGTAAAAACACAAAATATTGTTTCATGTCTGCTTAAGGTGTGTGTATATATAACCTGCCAGGCTGGCTGTGAGCTGGGTTTAGAGGAGAAATATTTATTTAAAACTGACTGGAGGGGGGAAAAAAAAAATTAGACACCTAGAACAAAAATGTTGCTAAAGTTCAGCCTCATTTAATTTATGGTACAAAGGTCTCCCATGAAAATCTTGTAATTAATGCACATAGCAGGTATCTTTGTGAATCAGCTCACCGGGGAAGCGGAGCATGTTCCGATGCACCGCCAGTTTCCTTCTCTTTCTGCTGACGGTAAGGGTTAGCTGAAATCATGTCCAGTGGCAACTGTAAAAATTCAATTTTTGCATATTCCCGTATCTGGGTTTTCCTCTAGATGTGCAACGTAAATAAAATGCAAAACTTGCAGCGAGTGAGTATAAAACGTCAAAAGATTTCTCAGCCGTGGTTTGCAAGTATTTGCTGTTTTTTCAGCTTGGGATGCTCTTGGAAAAGCTGCTGAGAGGTTCCTACAGCAGAGCGGGACTGAGACCCAATACATCTGCTCTGGCTCTGTACAGATATGTCTTGGGCTGTGGCCCGATGCCTGGGGACAAGAGGGAACTGGCCGGTGACGTGGGCGTGTGTAAGGACAGGAATAAACCCGAGCTGCTCGGGGCAGAGGCTGGCTGCCAAGGGGCTGCTTTGCATGAGTGTGACACTGCAGGCCAGGGGCTTTTTGCTGCTAAAATTGGGGTTTTGTATTTTTTTTTCTGAGTGGACAAAATATCCCGTGCATCCAAGCCAAGAGTCTGTCTGACAGCCTGCTGGGGTGGCTGTGCATCCCTGGGGAAAACAAACAAAAAAAGATGAGGAGGAGGAAGAGGGTGGATGGGAGGATATCTTGTGTTGGTGCTTAGGGCTCTGCTGGGTCTGGAACAGCCCAGATTTGTGTCTTAAAACCAAAATGTTAGTGTGATGGCTTTCAAAGGTGGGGCTGGGGGGTTTGGGAGGTTATGAGCTGGGCTTGGCAAGGATGGGGGATGCGGTGGGGGCAGGCAGGTTGCTTGGGCTGGGGGTACCAAGCCTGGTTTTGTAATTAATTCTTCCTTAATTACATTTCCAATGGTCACGTTTGCATACATGATGCTCGGCAGAAGTGCTGCTGCCTGCCTTTTCCCTCCCAAATTCTAACTCCTGCTTTACTCCAACTCTGGCACAAAGCCTGTCGATGTTAATTAACGTTTCCCAGCGTGGAAGGGATTAGGTCCCTGATGTGGGAGACACAAAGAACGATGAACTGTAATTTCATCCTGGATATAATTGTATGACTCAATGCTAATTATATTTTTTTTTTAACTTGCTGAGCTGTTTGCAGCAAATGGGGTATAAACTGTGTTTCATTAAATGAAGAAACCTCAGAGTTAGTTGGGATACCAGTAAAATCCCCGTCCTGTCGGTTGCACTCGGAGTGTTTTGTGTGATGCTGAAGTTGCTTGCAGAGAAGAAGACTGCTGCCCGAGCCCATCGCAGAGGTGTGAGCATGGGAGCAGGAAAGCAGCTGCCTTCCCTCCGCAGCACAGAGCAAATGTGCAATTACCGAAGACCAGCCCATTAGTTTGGATAAATTACAGGGCGAAGTAAGCATCTATTGATGCTCAGAAGAATTTGGAGGACTAGGGCTTTTTTAGTATTGATCTCTCCATAGCTACAGTGTAGCCAGCTCCAGGCATGTAAAAAAAATCCTGAGTTAAACCTAAAAATCCATGAAACTGCCTTAAATTGTGAAATGCTAATAACTTCAAGTTCTGGGGGTTTTTTTGTTGTTTTTTTTTTTTTTTTCCTTGCTTACTTTCTGGGTTGCCAGCCTCCCCAATGTGCTTGGTTTGTGTTTTTAAGGTTTTTGCAGCAGCAGGTAGAGGCAGCGCTGGCCCATCCTCCCGGGGTGCCACCAGCTCTGCTTTTCCGTGCCAACCCTGCTGCAGGAACAAAGTCCCCACGGCCCGTGTGTGGCTTGTGCCCTCTGATGAGGGTGTCCTGATTCTACAGCAGAGCCCTAGGAACGGGCTGAGGCTGTGGCTCCTCTTCCTCTGGCTTGGTTCGACTGAGTAGGTGGCCTTTGGTGGCACCTTCTGTGCAAGGTCATAGCCAGAAATTTTCCGTCACCTTTGTAATAAGCTTCCAATGGTGATGCTGAAAAACGTCCTTGGTGTTGGTTTAGGGGGGTAGGCTGGGTGTCATGGAGATGTGGGGTGAGTTCTAGACCTCAAAGCCCTATGGAAGGGTATCCGTGTGTCTTTCATTCATACCGATTTGGGTCTGAGATGCTGTTAGGATAATTTCATGTTCTAACAGCTGTAGAAGACACAAAAATTGTGTCTCAATGGTCTTAGGTCCTTCTCATGCTCAAATTTCCATCAGAGCAATTTAATGGTTTTCACCAACCGTGAGAGGGAGGTCCTGGAGCAGCTTCTCTGGGAGAGCAGTGGAGGAAGGACACGAAGCCTGTTGTGGTTGGGGATGGAGCAAAATGAGCTTGTAAATGGGATTTAATGGGATAGTGTCCCTTGATAGGAGAGGATTGAATTTAATTACCTAAATGACCCCTGGACTCCTAGAATAATTTAATTAAGGGCTTTCTGGTGAAGTGTGATGGACATAAGGTGGCAATTGCAAATTTATTGATTTTGATCACACAAGTGGAAAGGAGGCTGCATGTTTTTCAAGTGAACAGAGCAATGTTGTCTCAGAGCATCCTTGGGGACAATGCGTGGGGATCGTTATGCTTTGGAGTGTGATAACCAAACAGTCTGGTCCCAGCTCACGCCCCTGCTCCAGGGGCAGCTCATCTGTGGTGATGATCAAGATGCTGTTTGCTGATGTGTGCTGCTGGCAGGTGATGATCTACCACCAGAACGTACAGTTTTGGCTGAGAAATTCTTCAGATTCTGGGATGTCCTTATTCTCTACTTTCTGAATGTGTTTAGTTATAAAGGAATATCTTTATTATAAATAAAGATATCTTATTATATCTTATGATATCTTATTTCTAAACATGGTTCTTCTAGTCCTGGTGACCACCTGTATCAGAATATTAATTACAATGCACCTCCTACTTTGCTTTTCTTTCTCTTGAAGGAGCAAATTTTCCTAATAGCTCCATTAAGCCCTAGTGCAATGATGTCATTAATTCCACATCATATGGCAAGTCTGCATAATTCCTTTCCTTCATTTCTTTTCAAGATATTTTAAAATTCTGATCCAGGTCTTTTCTGTGTCCTTCTCTTGGTTGATAACACGGGGCCTTTTGCTTGGTATTCTCAATCCGTTCCTTTCAATTGCCGTGCAGGTAGCAGTTAAATTAAGGTTCCTAGGATGATCCACTCTCTCTAGTACACAAGAATAACTGAAAGAAAGCAAATAAGAACCACAGAAATGACNTCTGAACTTTAACGTAGGTCTTTGTGTTCATCTCTCATCATTTAAACCAGGATACATCCCTCTTAGCTCCCTCCCATGGTGCCTAAAAGGTTGTAGGTGTGGGAGAGAAGCGGTGATTTGTTTTTCCGGAATGAAGCCCCAAGTTCCATGTGGTTTGGAGCGATCCCCACCAGCTTCTCGGGGTGAGGTTCCTGCATTCAGTGCTGAACTGTTTGGAAATTGAAAAATGTGTATTCTTTGGTCCCCATCTGATTATTTTCAATTTTCCCAGGCTGGAAGCTCATCCTAGGATTGCAGTGGCCACTGATGCCCTCACGTGTACCAGGAGCCTGCTGCCCATTAGCAGCTCAAGCAGGAAAACTCTGCAATTCTTTTCTTTTCCAATCTTTGTGTCGGGGTTGTACAACTATAAATCCCTGTGACTGCGGAGGACAGTCTTTTAATTAAATGACAGCTCGAAGTTATACTTCCTGTAGCTCCTGCACCAGCTAACGCTCTCCAAAGGTCTTTCCCACGTGAGCTGCAATGCCTAAAGTCTAGGAACACATTCCCTGTAATAGTTTTGTAGAAAGCTTTAATCTGTTTCTTCTGTTGACTGTGAAGAGTATCCTGTATCGTTTCAGAAACCAACACTTAAGCACTTATTTATCGCTTTTCTGCAGTCCAATATTTTAGAAACGCTCAGCATGCTCATAGACAGCAGTCCCTGAAAGTGTGTGCCTATGTAAAAAAAAAAAAAATCACGGAGAAGGCATTTTAACGCATGGATTATAAAACTTTTTATAATCCATTTTATTGGATTACCCAGGACATCATTATTATTATACATAGTCACCAACTTTTTTTTTTAATCCATAAGACAGAGGAATGGACTCGCTGCTCTGGGTGACAGCATCCATCGGAGACAGGAGGACAGCTGGAGGAATCGCTGCCCGGTGCCCAGACAGCTAAATCCTGGCGAGCAGCAGGGCCAAGTGCTTCTCCTAAACTTGGAAGTGATTTGCAGTAGTCACTCCTCTAATCCAGCATAGCTGTCAGAACAGCACTGATACTCTTCTTTTCCAGAAACTCAGGTTGATACAGAAGAAGCCGGGGGTTCAGCTGCTCGTTCCCGATGTGTATCCTCAGGATTTTCCTTAGGCTGTGAGCGGTCTCTGCCTCCAGGCAGTGCCGTGTCGAGATGTTGGTAATTTAGGAATGGGGCCAAGGGGAGGCAATTATTGAAACATCAAAGTACCAGAAAACTTCTGGGAAATTATTGCCGGAGCAAATACTAAACATTACCTTCCTTTGGGGGTGAGAGTCTGACACAGCCTCTCTTTATTGCCGCGTTATCGCCGTGGAATCCCCAAAGTTGTGTCTTGATATTTGCTGAAATGCTTGTGTGGTTGGAAATGTCAGTAAACTTTGGATGTGGTTAATAGATTTCCTGACGCTCCTAAAATGCTCTCTCCGGCTTTCTCACAGATTTAACAGAGCTTGTTATACGCTGGGCAGAAATAGATTGAATACGGAGACAGACGTTTTCCAAAGTATTATTGCAAAAGGTGACCCCAGATCTTGCATTTTTAGGTAGCAATGTAGCCGTAGTTTCTCCTGGACATAGTCTCGTCCTGGCTTCCTTGATCATTTCCTCAGAGTCGTTATTTATGGTTTTATTCTGTGTGCTCCGAGTTCACCGATCACAATTATCTCAAAACGCATTTGAACGATGTGCTACAGTCTAATCAGCCTTTCCATAAACTGAAAGGTCACCGATATAAAATCCCACTCCTTCCAGAGGGTGGCTGGTGTTGTCAAGGGAAAATAAAAGCAGTTTCTTCTCAATTGAATTTTAAAAGTTGCAATTTGGCGTTGCTGATGAGAGTGTATTCTGTTGCCTCCCCCAACCCAGAGAGCATCACTGGAAATGGGAAACTGGGAGGTTGGATTTCCCAGGGTGGAGGGACTCTGTTGTTCCTCAGACCTTTGTAGGGTGGCTATAGGCATCACCTTTCTTTTCATCCACACGTACCCTGGAGCCACCACCATGTCACGCGTGTGCAGCACGTTCTGCTGCTAGATTCCTTCCAGTATCTCCAGTTCTTCTGCGTTGGGAATGAGAGATTAGACTGCAGTAGACACTTGTGATGAACTCTTCACCAGCTCTGCCTCCTCTATAAGGGACATCAAATCATCACTTGTTAGGGTTTCGATTTATTCCCTTGACTCCTCTGTGGCAGCTTGCTTGAAAGGGGAGATGTTCTGACCATTGGAGGTCTTCTGGCTACTTGGTGCAATTTGGACGTTCTGATGAGGTGGGTTCTGCAGAAAAGAGTGTGGTGGTGAGCAGAAGTAAAATGATCATAAATATGCATAAAGCACATGGAAGGAAGAAGCAATTACTTTGGCTTTAAAAGCTAGGAACAGTTTAGGAGAACAGATGGGCTGCATAAATCTGGCAAAAATGAGGGCAGGAGGGATTTGTGTGTGTGTCTGTGGCACGCAGCAGAGGATAAGACCAGAGTTTGTGTGACAGAGAATTTATTGTAGCTTGACAATTGACCATTTTCCTGCTCTTTCAGAGAAAAAGTTGTGGCTGGGATGACTAGACAAGGCTCACCTCAGCAGCGTGTGGAATTATGTATGAAACTCCCGTCACTAAATTGTTCTCTAGCACCATAAATCCCTCTTCATTTTCATTTTCAGAAGTTTCCTGCTGCTCTCTGCTTCCCAGCCTGTCTCCCAGTAGCATTATGAACAATTTTCATATCTCGGTCACAGTCAGGTCATGTTGAGATGGATGGTGTTGGAAATATTGATAAATTAGTGGTATCATAATTATTTTTTTTAATTGTGGAGGGTTTTTTCCCCCCTTCTGTATTAAGAACAAGAACTGTTGACCAATTTGTATGGAACAAGTGTGTTCTAAGCTCATGGGGAAGATGCAGCCTTTTGAATGTCAAAGCTAGGCAGAAACCTTGTCTCTGTAGACTCTGAGAGACAGGTGAGAATGGTTTTGACGTGACCAGTATGTGCCATCTTGTGCACCGTTGGCAGAAATGTGCTTACGGTAGCTGTGAGGATGTCTAAATTTTACCCAGCTGAAGCTTCCATGGGTAGCATGCCCCAAATTCTCAAATTCCCAAGGATGGAGAGGCCCATCTCTGAGCAGAAGTCCCACCCATTGGCTTTGGTGCTTTTCCAAGAGATGCTTTCATGCCATCTTCCTTTGATGGTCTCAGGAGGGACTCAACCCATCTTCTCTGTAAGAAAATCAGAGTGTGATGTGTGTCAGTGTACTCCAGAGACTTTAGCACAAAATATTCTCGCTTTACTATGCTTCTAGCCTTCTTGATCTGAGATGGATGATGCAAGACTGGATCTTGCATGTCTGGACAGGAAAGAGTGCTCAGGCATTGGAACAGGCTGCCCAGGGCAGTGGTGGAGTCACCATCCCTGGAGGGGTTCCAGAAACGTGTCGATGTGGTGCTTGGGGACATGGGTTAGTGGGTTAAGTTGATGGTTGGACTTGATGATCCTTGAGGTCTTCTCCAACCTTAGTGGTTCTGTGATTCGGTGTTTTCTAAAACATATGCAGACCACGCTGGTCAAATCTAACTTTTGCTCAGGTGGCATCCCAAGGGCAGCTTTGTTTTGCATTTTTATTGCCATGCATCTTTCCAAGGTCAGCTTTAAAATCCCATAAGGGATTGCTCCATCGTTTAGGTGCTTTACAAATAGATGTGACCTTTTTTGTAATTGTCAGCAGCTGATTTCAGAGCAGTCTTACCTGGCAGAAACAGCTTGCTTTATGTCAGTCTGCAGCTGGATTTGGGGAGCCACAGCATGGATTATTATAGTTATGCATTAATTTTTTTTAAAGCTTTGCAATTTTCTATTTACTTTTTTTACCAGTTAGGCTATTTATTGGGTAGAGTTGAAGTATAAGCATATAATTAGAGGGCTCTAATTTAAACTCAGTTTTATACCTAACAATTCATGTTAAATAAGTTCAATTCTGTAGCTAGCAGATGCACATTCTTTACACGTGAAACACGCTTTATAAGCCTCATGCCTGCCTGCACTACACAATCTAATTCTGCTGCTAACAAGCAAATAGGTGGATTTTTGTGTCCTATTGATCTCGGAATTACCCGACTGATGCCAAAGATCAATCACAGACCTCTTCTGAGCAGTCACAAAACAGGATCTCTTTTATTAAGCCTGTCCATGATTTATAGTTTTGCCATTAGTGTTAATGTAGACTTAAAATATCAATACTTCATTCTAACACCTTCAAAGCAGCATTGACTCTTCCTTATCTAAGCTCCTTCTTTTGCATGGGCACTACCCAGAAATATTTTTTGTGGTCACATGGATGCGTTTGCTTGAGTCAGGCTACAAACGCATTAAAGCTGCTGGTTTGTATTAAATTGATAGTGATGGGCAACATCTTCTCTAGTCATAAGAACAAAAAGATGGATCCTATCGGTTTGCTAGCTGGTTTCTTGTTGGAAATGGTGAGTGCAGCTTTTTCAAAGCACTGGCACTGCACTGCCTTCGTTGGTGTGGGCTAGGGTGGGAGGAGTGACATGGGACCACCATCCCAAGCCCGAGGAAATGGAAACGCTGTTTAACACAATTGTAGTGTTGATAGCACTTCCTTTTCACTGATGGGTTTATGCCTTTGCAAAGTTTTTGGGGAAAAAGTGGGGAAATGAGTTTTGATCTTGAAAGTTGATGAATTTTGTCTTGCTTCGAAACTGCAGAGAACGGACGAGTCGGTAAATCGTGGCAGGTCAGGTGTAAAGAGGAAATGGAGATGGATAGAAAAGAGGGTCCAAAGAGCACCCTTCGGGGGATGCTCAAGCTAGCATCCCTCCCCTCGCACCATGTCCTATGGCTCAAGCTAGCAGCAGAAGTAGGAAGTCATCAAGGGAACCAGTGGGACCATTTGATGACAAAATTGTGCAAGAAGCCCTTGGGAAGGACAAGACCCACAGACGAGCCCCAAAGGAATGAGATACAAGCTCGACTTGGGAACAAGCTGGGTCAAGTGTCTCCCGTTGCTCCTGTTGGAGACCAGAGTGAGCTGGACAGACTCTGACTTTTTTTTTTTTTTTTTCTTCATGGAGCGTTTGTCTCCCTGTGGAGAAGGTGAGGGTGTGTTGTGCCAGACCAAGCCCTGGTGCTGCGCTGACCCTTTGCTCGCTGTTTGTCTCCTGAGGGTTTGTTCCTGGAGCCGGTTCCGAGCCCAGCGCGTGGTCTCTGTTCTCTCTGCCGGGAAGGTGAATTGCTCATTTCAGTCACGATTTACAGCGTGCGGCAATTATCCTACAATCTGCATATGTTTTAAAAGTTAATGGAGAAGAAACACTGATTTTTAAAAAGCAATTTGAGAGCTTTCCAGTGGCTCTAGCTGCCTCAGCTGGTCACAAAGGGCAAAGCCACCAACCTTGCTGTTCGACCCGTGTTAGGAATGAAATATCTGCATTTGTACGTAAATGCTGCAGCACTGGATGTTCCTGGCATCCCGTGGTCGCTCTGGATGAGGTTCTGACCTGCCCTACAGCAAAGAGGTGTACAAGCCTTTTCAGCATCCCTTTCACCTACCCCTTTGGCTAAGTTGCAGCCTGGAGTCCACACCTTCTGCTCCTGTTGGTGTTCCCCAGTCTGTCCTCTGCCCTGCAGTGGTTTGCATCCCTGCCTCCTCGGGTTTGGGGTAATCCCCTGCATTGAGAACATTTCCTATGTTCAGCAGATGTTTTTTCAGCAGTGTCCTCCCTCCCTCCCCTCGCACCATGTCCTGTGGCCATGAGCAGGATGCTTGTGTGGAAGAAGCGATGCTTTACGCTTGTCTTCGGGCTTTGTTGTGCAGAGGTGTTAGCGGGGACCTGCTGTGTGATATCTCAATATCCAGAATTTCGGTACAAAGCCACATACGGGAACACAACCAGGCTGTTCGTGTGTTGGGTGGTGGGGCACTGGCTGGAGGAGGAACTTCTCATCTAAGAGCCATTAATTGGGAAATGTGAGAGGTATCTGGGATGTTGCTTAATGATGCACATGGGGCTTAAAATACTTAGAATCTGTTCAATAAAATTAAATTGTATTATTTTTTTACCCGTGCAATTTTACATCCAGTGTTTCAGGCATAGAAGTATTTCATGCGTCATTTATTTACAATAAATTAAAAATTTCTATTAAGCATAATACTGCTGGAAAAACTGTTATGAATAGAAAATTATTTTTATTGCTGCTTTGATGTGTGGCTGTTCCTGCTGCAGACCATGCTTGGGCGCTAAGTAATTAAGATCAAAACCGCTTTGGCATGGCATACTCAAATATTTTCCTTTAGAAGTATTTACAGTGGGTTAAAATCAACTCTGCTAATTAGCTAACAGCTACGTTCTGCCATGGCACTTAGAATTAGTGGTGGAGCTGATCCGTTCCTCGTTTGGTAGAGGATACAACGGAGAGGTGAAATGCTGCGGAGGATGGAGGTAAGAGAAGAGAAAGAAGAGGGTGTCTAGGCTGTGGCTTCCTCTAGGAGATGAGACCTTCTACCTTACCCAGGGACGTATCTTCGTCACCAACTACTACGTGGCTGCTACCTCCTATTTGAGGAGCGTCGGCTTCCCAGCTCGTGTTGGGAAATGGGTGGATTGGCTGTTTCAGGCTGGTTTACAGCAGCAGCTGAATTACAGCTTTCTGTGGGGATGGAAGATTTTTTGTAAAAAGTGCATTTGAAGAGGTGGTTGTAAATGTGAGATTTTGTATCTCATGCATTTGGTCTTCCAGGGACTTGGAAAACTTCTGGATTTCATGTATATTCTCAGGATTTTAGTAAATCATTGTTTTGATGGAGATGACTCAGACATCTTTTGCCGTATCATCTTCTCTTCTGCTCAAGCTAAGGAATTGGTAGTTTCTCCCCCTGTAGCTCTTTCAGCATCCTTCGCTCCACCTGATCCAGGTGTATTGTCCTGGTACAGAGGGGCTGGCTGCCACTGAAGGAATTGTTCAGGATGTGGGCAAATAATCTTTTTTAATTTATTTTTTTGTTGTTTGGTTTTTTATATTCTACTTGTCTTTTTGTCTACTCCTGGGCTTTGAGCTGATGTTTTTGAACAAATTTCTTCAGTGCCTCTGCAGTCTCTTCCCTGGAGAAGTGGCTGAAGTAAATGTGTTCTTGTGTTTGAAAGGTGCAGACATTTATTTCTTGGGTGCGTTCTTCTGTAATGACTGATTCTGAATTTCATCCACTGCTTTGTTGCCCTTCACATCTTCACAGGCAGGAATAATTTGATTATCTTGAATAAATTCCCTGCAACCCTGTCAACTCGGTCTGCCTCCTCTTCCAGATCTTGTCTGATGCCATCTGATGAGGTTTGCGGTGCCTCAATTAAAGGGTTAATAAATGTTAATACACCATGCTGCACTTGCTGGAAATTCAAATGGAAATTCGAGTGCTGGCTCTGGGGTGTGTGTGGCACAAATAGCACGTCCCTCTTTATTTTTTCTTTTCCCCGTCTTTACAGTCAAAATATGCTCCCCGTGTTCAGAGTGTAGGAAATAAAGACCTTATCAAAAATAAAATGAAACAACAACGAAACCACAAACATGAACATGGAAGGTGTATAATGTCTGTGGAAAGCTGGGGGATTCCAAGGAGAAGGGTTGTATTGGAAAACCAAAAGCTATTTCTAAACTGAAGAGGTCTGACTGCCTGAATATATAGTGTAATGACTTATCCTAAGTCAGAAATTTATGAGAATAAAACAATGCTAACCAAGCCTGCATGGGGGGGAGGGCTCTGATAAAAGAGGAAAGAAGAAAAAATCCAAATAAAAAAGAAAACCCAAAACAAACCACAGTAATTGATTTGCTCCGAAATGAGTTTTCATGTTGTTAGCGGTTAGTGGTGAAAGCAAATGAAATGTAGCCACAGGAGAAGGATGCTTTGTGGAGTGATGATATGAGTGATGTGATTTTTAAATTTTTTTTTAAGGGGATGTGTGTGTTTGGGGTGGAGATGAGTCCTTTTAATCCACCGAATCTGTTCCTCTTTTTGGAAGCACAAAGAACAAATGATTTCTAAAATTTCTATTTATTTAAAGTTTAAGTGTATCTCTTCCAAGCAGGCGCTGAAAGAGGCGGTGGAAAGCACCAGGAGAATGCAAAGGGCACGTCCCGTGTTGCAGCGACTCTTCCATCTGGAAGCAGGCGACAGCTCGCTGCGTTATTGCTGCTCCGTCCCGGCCCGTCGTGGGCTTTTACGAGAACATTTAGATTACTCTCCTTGGCAGGCTGTGGCTCTCCTTGACGTTAGTACTGTCATAGCAGTCTTCAAAACTGCTCCTTGCGGATCAAGTTTTTTATTTAGGTTATTATGTCGTTTGCAGCAAAGTGTGGGATTAAACTGTCGGGTGGGTTTTCCTCGGCTGCCTGTTGCTCAGTGTCTGCAAAGATTACGGGAGAATTATTCTCCCAGAGAGAGAGGGGAGTTCTGGAGGTGCATTATCAGCTCTTCCCCCCATAATTAAGCAGGCTGCAAATGGCTTTCCCCTGCCCATTTGCTCTCTAGTACTCCTGGTAGGTTATTTACTGGCTCGTTATCATCCCCTGAATGGAATCCTGGCTGCTTATGGTCTCTAACATTTAGAGACACAAGTTCTGTATCTAAATTGTTTTTTCCGTTCAGGTACTGTGTTTTTTTATATATATTTCACATTTAATGGAATTGCTGTGGTCTGAAAAGAAAGAATTGGCTTGCTTTGAAAAACATCAGCTCTCTGCTTCAGGCTGTTCAAACCCAAAGCCGTTCTGGTATTTCGGAGTTGTGTGCGGTGTGTCGTTGCAAAGTTTGTTGCAATGTGGTTGGAAGATACTCAAATGTAGGGAATCATTTGCTTTCCTCTGGGACTGTTGTTATTACTAACACTACTGTAACCGTTCCACTATTGATTTCTTGTTTGGTTTCTGTGCTTCGTCTCTACAGTGGGCGCCTGGTGAAACAGGCTGGGGGTTCCATTTGGATGCTGGAAAATTTATGTTTTGCTTGGGTTTTGTTTTTCTTGGCATCCTTTGGTTGCTGTCCTGAGCTCCGTGAATTTTTTTTGAACTGCTGCTATCTTATAGGCATGGCAGGATTCAATTAAACCCCCTCGTAGGACTCCAGGAAAAGGTCGTGTTGTGACGTTTCACGTGTTAAGCCCTGTAACACAACCAGGAGCTTGGTTTTGGTTAAGGCAGAGTGCGTGGAGAGAGATACGGGCTTTTCCCAAAGGAGCAGCTGCTTGTTCCAGCAGTTGAACTGATTTTTGTTTTGGTTCAAAGGCTGGGCTCGCGTAGGAATAAGCTATGTTTTGCATAGTATGGATTTCTCTGGCATCATGCTCCTAAAAACATCGCTTCTGTTCAGCTCTCTTCTGGATTGTGGAACCCTTTGGAATCCCATATTTTGAATTCATTGGAAGGGGTTTACCCACTGAATCAAATGTGTTCGTTCTCTTTTTTTCAACAACACATAGTGGACTAAATCCCTTGTTCAATGGCACACCAAGCACTGCAGATACTGGCTTGAATAAACATCCAATTTACTCTCTAGTTGACAATGGCAGGGTCATACTGGAAGCTTTATTATCCCATACAGAAGCTATCGACAAGTAAAGATTATCCCAAATCTGACAAGAGCATTATATCCATTATGATATTGGATAGACTATTTACAGAACCTACAGACGTTGGTTTTAAAAAGTGTTCTAAGATTTTTTTTTTCTTGCAGAATATGCCTTTTATTACTATTCCCTTTACTTGAGCACATCAGCAAAAATGCACTTAGGGAAGTGTGGTGGCTTGTGTTGACTTATGAGCTCCTTGGTGTAGTCCCATTGCTTTATTGAATTATTTCTGCGGAGGGGAGCATGTTCGAGTGTCAGCAGGATGAAGGTCT
>VZTO01013099.1:17405-34093 GCA_013400615.1 Syrrhaptes paradoxus | reverse complement strand
ATATACTTTTTTGTTTGCCTTATAATAAGGCAATAAAATGCATTAACTTAATTATGTAATTAGTCTCATTGCCAAACCTTCAGTAGTGTTATATTGCTGATTTATTTTAGGCTTTTTCTGGCCTTTGTTTTTACCTTGGCAGAAGGAATGGTGGTTTTATCAGGGTGTTTAGAGATGAAAAAAAAATTTAAAAATTTAAAAAGTGTTTGAGATCATTCTATATAAAAATGGTCATCAGATGCCATCAAAGTAACACCCAGGGAGCTGGTGCTGGGATGGGCAATGTGTCACTTTTAGAAAGCTCAGTGTTCATTTATACTCTGATGTGGACATATCAGGAAAAGTTATAAAGAGCAGATTTTTTCAAACTGGAGAAAATGAGGTTCATAAAAACATGCATGCAGTAATGACTATATGTAAAAATGAGCAGGAGTGTTGTTAATGGTTCCTTCTCCTCTGGAGGCCCATACTACAGCATTAAAATGTGAATGGGACAGATGTAGACACATAATCTGGATGGGTCTGGGATCCAGAATTGATCTTCTGTTCATTGCACCTATTTCTTTTTGTCACTATATGGTTTATAAAAGAATGTTTAGTTAATTAAAAAAAAAGGGGGGGGAGGGGGATGCAAAACAACAAGCATTTTCAAGCTACCTTTCCTAGTTTTAAACTGATTTTCTGACACAGTGAGGCTCCTTCTCTTCTTTATCTCTGAGGACTCATTCCCTTCCTTCTCACATAAGACAAAAATCTTTATGAGATAATGAATCAGGAAGACTCTGTTCTGTGTAATTCTCATACTGCACTCAGCACTGCCGTGTTTGAGGGCTTCCCAGGAATATATTAAGTGATGTGACTAACCTCTGTTATTCTGGTTTGATTTTTTTTTTTCTCTCATTTTGTGCTGTACGCAGGTAAGTTGCAGTGTGTTTTTCTTAGAGAAACAAGGTCAAAGAAATGCACCTTGCAGTATAACAAAGGTAGTACATTTTGTGAGAGTCCTTCATCCATGCGGGACTTAATTAACACTTTTAGCTCACTGGTCCTCAAGAAAGCTCTGCCACATGTATAGACAACCTTTGCCCTTCCTACAAGAAGTCCTAGTCCACCAGGGAGGAAGCATGTTCCTAGTCTCCATCTCAGAAGTGTCCGTAGTCACTTGGTCTCAGGACATTGAGCATCCTCAAATAAAAACTACCACTTTTAGTTCTGAACCTCAGCTCTGAGCGTGTACCCTCTGCTAGTGATGCAATTAGAAGATAAATCTTGAATGGCTATCACTGGATAGAACTGATAAATTGCTTGGTTAAAAAAAAAAAAAGAGAAAAAGAAAAAAACAACATAAAAAATGTGATGTTCAAATTAAAACAAAATTATTGTGTGTACCAAGCAAAGAGTTGGATAAAAGTGAGAGAAGGATAAGTTTATTTTATGAACTCTGATTATCTCATGGGAAACAAACTTCCATTTATATTTAGAACAGGACAATTTCTAGCTTTAAGACAGTCTTTTAATCAGCAAGCTCATCTGATTAAATGCTGTAGGATTTACTTATATATCAAAGGAGTTCCCTGGGCATTTAAGGGATGCAACTTTACAATTAAAAGTTCCGTTGTAAGCATCATTTGTCATACAGTTTGTTTGCTGTGCTTTGGGAGAGAAGTTTAGTTAATAACATGTGAACTTGTGGTGTTTTAGCAGATAGTAAAGTATTGAACTGTATTATAAGAAAAGCTTTACCATTGTAGCCTTCTAGAGATGCAACTGTTCAGCTATCTTGGATCTGATGGTCTGTGAAAAGAGAACAGAGAAACTATTAAGCCAAGGTTCACATCCAAGAGTGGAATCATTTATGAACAACCTTTCAGGGCCTAATTCGCTGCTGAATTAAACCTCATGTAATGTCATTGAAGTCAATGAGGTTATACAGGGCATAAGCCAGTGGAGCAAATTAGCCCTCTGTATTGAAGCCAAGAAACCAGAGGAAGGAGTGATCCAATAAAACAGAGATTAAATGCTGATATTAGCTGAATGCCACTTTTCTTGGTATGGTGCATTCTTTGTGTCCAGTGGTGAATATTTCATCCTTCCCAGGTGTAAAATGTTACCAGCAGCACTATAAAGCAGATTTATAATAAATGACAAAATTAATGATTTAGTTCTGTTGTAATGCAGCTTCTGGGCTTCTAACAGGAACTTAAGCAGCTAGCAGACAACATGGCTGGCTTTAGTGTGATCTCCCAATCAAGTCTTGATCTCTTCAGAAAAGTTTCAGTCTGGTCTTTTTTTTTCTTTTGCTTTAGCCATCTCTTACCCATATAGATGTTATAAGCTAGCATTCATAAGTATGGAGAGCTTTCTACATAGACAACTGACAGAAATACCAGGAATATCTGTGTAAAGGCTTGAGTAAATTAGGCATGGTCACTGCCTCAGGTATGAAGACACTAGGAAAGAGAATGGATTTGTTTGCGTTTTGTGTATATGGGTAAAATTAAGGGCTCTGAGAACTCACAATATTGCAGTGATTGTAGGTGTGCCTTGGATTAATGAAAAAAAAATCCTTTTGCACTAATCAGCATTCATAACAACACATGGTCTTCTCTCTGATTTCACCCTTTTTACTGTCTTACCCACTGATTACCTTGTCTGAAATTAAGATTGTCATCTTCCTCAGCCAGAGATTACAGGTTTTGCACCACACACATGGAGAGTTCAGTCCTGGCTGAAGCCTTTAGGCATTTTTGTTATCCCTATAAAGAAATAATTCTCTCAGTCTACCATTGGGTTTGCAGTTCATAAAAAGATCTCTGTGAGGTGACCTGTATAAAATAACACATTTCGACAGAACACTTTTCACTACAAAGAGATCAAACAACCTAAATTCTTTTGACGTCCTACCATGCGAACTTCAGTGATGAGATAAAGGATGAAAAACAGTGTGCTGGCAATCAGTAGAGAAAACTCTCCAGACCTACATGTAGGAGAAGCAGTGTAAAGAATGCAACACAAGACACATGCTTCTCCTCCAGTTATTTGTTCTGTTGCTTCTGATTTAACTTCTCAGCAGTGACAGAACGTGGTGAAGGGACTAGTAGAGGATTTGCGTGATACTTGGCCTGAGGCCTGTGTGATATTGGCCATTTATTCCCTTTCTGTTTTTTCAGGTGATAGTTAAGCAACCTGCCATGGTACTCAAGAACCACTCCAGATTTTTGTTTTCTTTTAATCCTGTTGCTTCTGTTTACAATTCACTTCTGGGCATCCTCTGAGGAGAGGAATTAAGGGAACAAGATAAGACTTTGCCAGCTGCAGCATGAGATGCTGATGCAAACACATCCGGACCTGTCCAAAGGGCCAGATATGTCTTGAGGCTTGGGGACTATTGCAGATCTGGGAACAAGTCCCACTAGTCCATAGCCCTAATTTTGAGTTATAAAATATGACTATAAAGCCAGTTTACAAGTGCACAGAATTTGTCCACGGTTATCTGGCAAGATTCCACTAAAAAACAAAGTTCTGCTAGAGGGTCAGGTTTTGTTGCATAGCAAATCTGATTTTGACAGAAATAATTATATTTTCAGTGGCTAAAAGTCCACCCATCCAACCACACATTTAGTTTTCTGGTTTTCAATAACTGAAAAAAAAGCCAACTTGGTAATGGAAAAATTTTGATCAGCTTTTGGAAGTTTTATTGAGGTGTGTGTTTTTCCCTGTTTCCAGTTAAAATTACCAAACTGTTGTGAAGAATTATCATTATCTCATCAGAGTGTGGTGAATTTTATTTCTTTCTCTCCTGCTGCTTTTCTAAAACCACCTCTTTGTTTTTCTATTGTATTTGCTTTATATCTAACACTATTACATTTTGTTTCAGCTGGCGGGCTTCATCTATGCCTGTTATGTTGTGAAATGTATTACTGAAGAAGAGGACAGCTGTAAGTACTAAAGCTTTATTACATACAAAACACTCCACTATGCTGTCTCTTGCTGGCTTCAACCTAAATGCCTTATTATACTATAGCTAGAACATGCTTTCTATCCATCCTTCTTGATCTAAAATTTGCAAAGGCCTGAAAGAGAAAGGCGTTGTGAAATACAGCTTAAAAAATATATACTCCTTTCTTCTGAGAAGACCATTGCAATATTGTTTTCCTCAGCTTATCTTAAGACATAAAATAAAAAAGCAAAAATCCCAATTGGCAAATACAGGCTTTTTTATTTTTCCTTATTCCAGGCTGTTATTAACTATCTTCACAGTAATTGGTTACCATTGAAGGTATAGCTCTCCTGTGTTGACTTGTGTGTTGACTTGTAAAAGCACTTCTGGCAAAAAAATATCTTTAGATCATTGCAGGACCTTCATTTATGAGAGGTGAAACTGTGGAGCTTCTCTTTGTTCCTGCTGCTTCCAGGCTACAATTACAAGAAGCAAAATTATTTCATACAGATGTGTGTTTGTGTTTCCCCTGCTTATTTATATCAATAGAAGCCTGTTGAGCAGAATTTGCTCTTATTACATGCTATGGAGTCAAGCCATTTCATTTTTTCTCTACTCTAACCTTGATTTTTTGAAAGGGGCTACTGCAGCCTTTCAGTACATCTTGGGATTCATACGAAAGCACTTTAGAAACAAGTATCAGAACTGCATGTAACTTTGATAAAATATACATGAATCCTAGAGAGAGCTCTGCAACAGGAAGCTAAAGGGTTTTTATTTGATTGAGAGCACTGCTAGGGCTGGTGGGGGTTCCTTTGTGTGTTCCGCATAGAAAATAGCTGCAGCCCTATAATCTATTGGCAATACAGTGCCACTCTGAGCCATCAAGAAGAGATTTAGTGCTGAAACCAGACTTCAGAGGTCTTTCCGACAACATTCGTTTCAGTTGTCTTTGTGTTTCTGTGGAGGCAAGGAAGGCATAAGAGTAGAAAGAGTTTGGGACAGGCGTGTGGATCATGGGTATGTCATATAGATTTTGTCTTTCTAAGGAAGGACCCAGTCATATGTGCTTTCTCCTGCTCTCCTGTTAAGTGCATTCACTATCTACAGAGCAGAAGGAGAGTGGTTGCTTGCCCCCCAAATGAAATCCTGTTTAGTATCATTCTGCCCTCTCTTCTAAGGGCTTAACTCTTTTTTTCACTCTTCTGTAATGCTTTAGGGCATGATATAAGTAAGAAGTGAGGAAGGGACTTGTGACTTGGCTCACTAAACAAGCGCAGAAGTCAGAGCACATTTGAGAGATTTCTCCCGTGGCCTGTAAAGTGGCATTCCTGGCAGCAAAGCGCCGCGGCCAATATGGTATTGTTTTCTGCGCACTGCGGTGGGAGCTCCCTGTTGTTCAGAAGCCACAGATTGTCATGCTTCTTTGAACCTTTTCTTGCCATCATCTCGCCTGTTTTGAGGCTTTTATTACTTTGTTAGTACACCTCAGCCAGGCCTCCTCTTTCAGCCAAAGGTCCATCTTACCCATCCGTGAGCGTCTCTCTGAGGCACTGGGACAAATCCCCACCCCGCACAATGAAGCCAGCACAAGCTCAGGCGCCACAGCTTCACTCTCTGGTGAGATTTGGAAGCATGGCTGGAAAAAAAAAACAGGTAAAGGGAACTTCTATGGTTGAGTCGTCCTAACACTGTAATAATGCTCAGATAGAATTTGGCCCCTCAAGGTATTGTAAAAATAAGGCAGCTTTAATTTCTACTGAGAAGCTGCGTTTAGCAGAAAGTAAAAATTATTCTAATTCTCAGTCTCCTCAGACATCCACCCTGATGTGTGCCAAGCACTCACTGCGACAGCCAGGGGCTGCTGTCCATACAGACATCCCTTGCTCAGCTTTAATTTTTGATACTTTTATTTCCATTTAGATACATTTTCTTGCTTTTTCCTACCCTTTTGGCAACACATCCATCTATTGTGCTCCTCTGAGAAGTAATGTATGGATACTCTAGGGGAAGATGCCTAAGTGTAACTTCCTCAGTACATTCACAGGTGGGGTCAACTCATGCAGACCAAGTGAGCACGAAGAAGAGCCTTCAGGAAAAGTAGATTATGTCCCAGAGCCATTGCTAAAGCCTCCTGCGTGTGCAAGTCTTTGGTCTGAAATAACTTCATATCCCCTAGCTGTTTCTCTTCTCATAGACTCCTTTTCCACTTTTCCAATTCTTCACCCCTGCATGCTGCTATGCAACAAGCTCTGTGGCACAGAGGGATGAAGACACTCCTACCCACAGTGTACTCCCTCTCCCAGACTCACTGGACGTTGACTCACAGAATGGTTTGGGTTGGAAGGGACCTTAAAGATCACCTAGTTCCAACCCCCCTGCCATGGCCAGGGACACTTCCCACTAGATCAGGTTGCTCAAAGCTTCATCCAACCTGGCCTTGAACACCTCCAGCGACAGGGCATCCACTACTTCTTTGGGCACATATAGCATCTGGCATAGCAGAAAAAAGCTTTGTTCTGCTATCCACCAACTGCTGCCTAACATCCATACCTGGTAACAGGTGAGGTTGGGCTCATGCTTGTACGCAGTATAGCAGCTGGTGTTCCCTCTGTGTGCTAAATAAGTGTCAGCAATGAAAGATCCTCTGGTAAAACTGGTCACCACAAAGCAACATTCCCACACTGCTGCCATACTTTCCCAGCTTCTGAAGTGGTCTGTGAAGAGCAGAGGAACACTGCTGTCTTCTCATCTGCCTCCATATTCACAGACATCACTGGAGAAACACCTGTATGAATGGGCCATAGGAGCAACCACAGTCCAGAAGAGGAACAGAAGAGGCAGAAACACTAAGACTGGCAAGAGCAGGCAGCAAGACATGAGATTAGAGAATAAGTCGTGCCACATCCAAGGCCAGGCAGCAGCATGCTCCAGATTTTAACCAGAGGAACATATCAACACAGGCCAGGAGCAAAGAAGGTGCCTCATCTTCTGTTGGCACAGAGCCTCAACTATAGAAACACAATCAAGCTGTTCTTGAGCTGCTTCAGCTGAATAAGCTTTGCTCTCAAAGTAATTGGAACAAGCTGAAAGAATTACTATTTCTCCATTCTTTATGCAGATTTTATTAAGAGAACAAATGAGCGAGGGTAGAATTAAGCAAACATTTCACTAAGATTAACCTGCTCTAACCTCACTAACAGATTAGGAATGGAAAAATACAGTGATCAAATCAGGGCCATAACTAGGGCTGAATCAGCAAGTATAGACGTTTTAATCACTCACACACCAAATAAATCCAGCAACAGGCCCCCTAAATCACAGCACAATTCTGCACTACCTTTCATGAGAACAATCTTCTTCACGTTAATTCTGCATCAAGTATTAAAGAAGAGGCTGCTTTCCCTCCTGGTACAGTCCCAAGCAGCTCTCTAATGCTGGGTGCCCCAGAGGCAAACTGCAGCACCCATCTCCAAGGGTCAGGCAAGTGTGGTTCTCTGGTTGGTGGTTTGTTCCTCCCAAGGGTCCCTTCTGCATCCTGTTCCCTGTGGCTGCTTAGGGAGGAGGAACGCTAGGGCTTGGAGTGCCTTGGGTCTCCATCTGGGAAAGATGAGGCAGGATTGGTGCCCAGCAGGGCTGCTGCTGACTGAACACTCTCCTCTTTGCTTTTGCCATGGGTATGCCTAAACCATTGTCATTCTTACCTCATTAGCATTATTAGCTGCAGCAATTAAAAATAAAGCGTGAAAATGTCAGCAGTGATCATTACTTGGAGGCATTCAACATCTGCAAACTTATTGGAGCTCCTCATTTGCTTTCCAAAATCATATTAGGCCTTCATTTTTCAAAGGCTGAACATTATTTTTAATTACACCGAAATGTTTGTTTAATGTACATTTCCTCACTAGCAGTTTGGCTCCCTGATATAAGCTGCTAGTGCCTTAAAAGAAAATACAATGTATTTTTGAAAATGCTATTAAATATGCAGATATTTTGTGAAAAACCCTGGAATGTAAACAACAAAGCGGCATCCTCCTGTGGTGTTTTGTCTGTAAGCAATTGAAAAAGAAACCTGGGTTACTGAAGTGGGAATTCTGCACTTGCCTTACAGGCTCTGTTGAGGGGAAGGGGACGGCCTTGTTATTAGAGGGATAGTTTCAACTGGGAAGGAACTCCAGCCTAGAGAAAACCATCAATTCAATCTGTGTCCCATTGTGAAATCATAACCCAGAAGCCTCCTTTGCAGACCCAGACAGGGGGAAGAAACAGCATTTACGTACCATAACACAATGACAAGGCAATAAGAGAATAAACACGCCCTGACTGACTGTTCCTGTAGTACCATGAGATACAACCTTTGCACTGTTTTACACTAGCAGGGATCCAACTTGCACATACACGATCTTCGTTTCTCTTGGCATTGTTTCTAGGCAAAATGCAAAGCAAAAGAAATTGCAACTGGCTTAAACAGATTCTGGCTGCATACTCCTTTGAGCCCAGCTTTGGGGGATGTCTGGCACAGAAGTAAAGCTCTAAATAACCCTTTTAAATTATTTCACATCCCCCGTAAAATCTTGAATTCAAGATTCTATTTGAATTACTGAAAATGTTCAGGAAGACAGATACCCCAGATAGGGGATGTCTACTGGTGAGCAATACAGCATAGCAATTATGTGCCAATAAACTCAGTGCCAGACAACAATCCACTCTAGGATCCTAGGCCTGACCTGGGAAGTACGAAGATGATGACAAAGTTTTTCTTTTAAAAGACGATATTAAATTCATTAGGTGTGAGAGATGTGAAATTTTGACAAATATATGGGATGGCTGGAAAAGCCTTTTATATTTAGCTCTGTTACAGGCTGCTTTCCACCTCTGGGCAGGTTATTTAACCTCTCCATACTTCTTGTTTCCCATATTTAAAATGGGAAATAATGCCAGTGACAAACTCACAGGCGTGTTGCTTCATAACTTTGAGCTTCTGGGATGAAAAGCACTACTGAAGTGCAGAATATGCTCAGGTATCACTTTATTTCTGTGCCAAATGCTTTTCACAATCTGCTTACTGAGACATTACAGAGGAATAACACCTTGGCTTCCATCCTTGCTTAAAATATCTAAAACAAAGACAAAGAGAAACCGGTAGCAAACATTTGGCTATTAATTCTGCTTCTTTATTTCCCTTCCCATTTTCTGGTGAGTATGGCTCTAAATTCTGGGACTACCAGGACAGGAGAAAGATAGGAAGGAAGCAGAAACTAAGGCTGAGGGAGATGGCTGAAGGTGACTGCAACCATCTTTCTGCATCAAGACTGGGCTTGAATGCGTTTCTGGAGGTTGTTGTCCTGGGCAGCCTGGCAGGTTTCTTCCTCCCGAGCTGAGGGGTGACTCCATAGCTGCAGAGTAAGCTGCAGCCCCAGCAACACAGCATTATTGTTACACTTGTGTAACACAACCCAAGCACCAGGTCTATCCAGCCCCATATCTGATATCTAGCAATGAAGAACATCTGATGCTTATTTCCCTATCCATTTGCCATATAGGCATATAAGAACAGAGCAAGTTTGTGGTTCCCCAAAAATCCTGACAGTAACTTGCAGTTCAGGGACTTCCTTACTCAGAAGCAGTCTTGTCATATTTCATTGCCCACAATGATCTTTTCTTTGTGAAAGTGTACTCCTATGTTTGAACTAAGAACACTTTTATCAATTACAGCCTCCCAAGAGAAAGAGTTCCAGCACCTCAGCTATACACTTTGTTAGTTTTGCACCTACCATTTGTGTAATATGTCCTGTGTCTTTCTCTGGAAAACAGCCATCATTCCATCTTCACCTTTTCTGTGCTGCCACAGGTTTTATAGACCATCGTCAGCTGTCTCCCTTAGCCTATGTGGGAGTATTACAGAACTTGTGATCGGTTTTTGGTAGGTGGGAGGGAGTTTCTGCATCTTCAAACCCTTTACATCGCTGAAATAATAGAAGCGGAATCTGTCCTAAAGGAATAGCTATATCATGAGAAGAAACACATTTGCATTTTTGGGCCCCTCACTGATACCACAAAAAGTCAAGGATGGTATTCATATCACATACCTACACCTGCATGTAATTAGCCCTGCAGTTTAAACTAACACTTAAGATTTCCACCACAGTGAATGGAGTCAGGGATGTAACTCCAAAGAGCAGTTTTCCCTATCTGTGGTAGACACCTCTCTCAACAGGGTGAATCACTGGTCTGATTTGTTTGGTTAATCTAACGACAGCCTAGGCAGTCTGCAGGGGGAACAGAGGAGCAAATAAGCATAGGAACAAATACAAGCCATATTTTAAACACAGTTGTTCTCCAGCTGTTGAACAGGTCATTCGTGAATGAGAATTCAATGAACAGGCTACAAAAGCTGAAGCTGCAGCTTGTTTTTGCTCAGCTGCACTCTCCAATTTACAGCCTGTGGCTAAATTTGAAGCTTTTTCTGTTTACTTGTTTCATTCAGTGTGGTGACTGCTATGTGAACTAAGTGAACCAAAGGGAGGGAAATGGGATGTCTTTGGCAGTCAGGATGCTGACAGAAGCATGGAGGAAGAGAAGCCTTTGATATCCCATGATACTGCCTCATGCTTTTTGTCCTAAAGAGAGCCACAGGGCCACCAGAAACGTTTACAAAATTCCCTGAGGTACCTGTATGATATCAACCTTTTCCACAGATCAATAGCTGGTTCCTGCATCATTATTTCCAGTCATGTCCTGTTTTGGAGGCGACCTTTCTCAGAACAGAAGGCTGGTGTTGAGCATCTCATTCTCAACAGTGTAGAGCACAGGCACTCCGCATCTCACAAGGCATGCTCGCTGATTAGAAAGCACAGGCTGAAAATGTCTGAGCTGCAGAAAGCAAGGCTGAAGCACAGGAGGGAAAGCCTACTGCAGGAAGATATGGCAAGTGAAATCGGCTGCGTTTGAGATGCAAATGGACTTGAGTGCTCCAAGGTGTCACAGGGCTTGGCAGAAGTTACATGGCCTGATCTGTGATCATTCGGCATGGCACTGCGGAGAGAGAAACAAACTTAAAGCTCAGAGGAGGTGCAGTTTGTTTAAATAATAGCAAGTAATTAGTCTGAAGACAAAATCAGTGATGGCATTTTATAATTACAATTAATTTAAAGGTTAATTTCCTTTGGTGCTAAAATCTTATTTAAAACATTTACCAGGAAAGAAAATTAGGATGTTACTATATAGACGCACAGAATTCTTCTGGGAATCTATGCCTATTATCACTAGAAAATTAGGTTAGACTCAAAGTGGGAATTTCAATTCATTTTAGTGTATAATAGATGGTGGTCAGGGCCTTGAGTCAGAAGGGTTGCTTTGGGTAGACTGTACAATTTACATTTTCTTTGTTTGTGAGATTAATTGCAAATGTTTCCAACAAAAGGGCTGGGTTTATACATGAACAAGCTTGACATGAAAAGAAAATTGGTTATGGATTGCTGCCTTCGTAACTAATGAAGTTGATGTTCTAGGAATCCCTAGGAGACAGGGGTGTGGTATGAGGCAAATGTATAAATAAAATCACATGGGGGAAAATGGTGGTGTTGCTGGCTCCATCTATGATATTTTCTCTTCTCCCTCACTGTCTTCCCTAACACTCCCCTTGCATCCATTACCACCTCCTGTGGGGCTTGTCACCCTCAAGTTTAAAAAATGTCTAAATAACATAATGTAGATCTTGAAGGAAGTAACGCTTCCGGTCCAGCAGCTCGTCACAATGGGATACTGCTTAATAAAATCAATGCATTGTAACAGCCAGGGGGATATACTTACCTTGCATCATTTTTTTTAACTGTTCACCACTCATATTTTATCTTTTCAAAAAAGACATGTTGCAGAAGCAGTGGAAGAGATCTACACACATGAAGAGAGAACGAAGAGTTAACATCTCTTTTACAGAAAAGGATATATTTCGTACTGAAGCATTTTGAAAATATTACTTGTCATGAATTAATTGTTTCAGGAGAGGAACACAAAAAGTCCAGATCATTAAACAATGTCCCACATGTTTATGTCTAACTGGTAGCAGAAAAGAGGTAGTAACTAGTGATGGTTCTGACAATAGAAGCCACAGATGATTTGAAGAGATGCTCAGGTTGGTGCTGCAGCTGAATAGGACTTGATCTTCCTGGCCATGGAAATCTTTTGACATTAAAAAAATAACCAAAACTCATATTCAAAATCAGGAAAAAATAGCAAAATCTGAGACTCTCCACAAGCTGAAAATTGTGTGGAAAGCAGTTTCAGGCAGCCCATGGTTTTTCGTTTGGATGCCAGTGAAAGACTTCATTTTGACATGAGTCATTTATTGCTACTTTACACTGAACATGGAGGACAGGCTTTGGAGGCAGACCCTCCTATGCTGTGCCTGGGGAAGCATCTCCTCCTTTGCCTGTCAGAAGGAGGACAGCTCAGAGGAGCGGCCATGTGGGGCTGCCGTACCCCTTTCCCCACTCTGGTTTCCTCTCCTCTGAGGGTGGCTGGCTGCCTCCTTGGGGATTCAGACAAAATGAGCAGGTGTAACAGAGCAGGTTCTGGCCAGCCAAGCTCCCTCTGGAGTGAAGGACTGCAACATCTCAGAGAGGAGCAGTGATGAGCTGCTGCGGGTAGACTAGAGATAATAATCATTTCCAGTGGCTCTGAAAAAGACACCTGCCCACAGCCCTAGTGTCTTCCCCACTGAGACAATCAACGTGAGCTCCTTGCAGTTTCCTACATGCCTGAGGCGTTGCTTTGTACTAAATTATTTTTATCAGCATGCCTTCTGTTAAAGTTTTCCTTATTACTTTTCTTTTCAAATATCTAGATAGGTCTTCATTAGCATTGGATTGTTAACTTTCATAGATTTGGGCCTTAATTCTCCACTTTGTTGTACCTACTAATGAGTTACTCTAATTTATTAGTGTGGTGGTCACACTTGGAGGCCACTGCCCCAGGCATTTTCCCTCTTTTTTTCTTTTTTCCTCTCTTTATCACTTGTGCCTAGTAATGATCTGGCTAAGAACAATTGTTCCTAACGATTCATTTGATAATCTCTATGACAATTCAGTCTACCCTGCATTTTCTTTAATTGTTAGAATGATTTGTCAGTCAAAACTTATCTCAGGGCTAAATTTTTTTGCTTAGTACTCAGGCATGAAAAGTTGAAAGCAAATGGCTATTCCAGCAGTGTCCAGGTCTGTCCAATTTAGAAAAATAATATATTCTTCAGACTATTAATGTTCTCATAGCTGGGTGGAGGTCTTTTACAGACTCTCTACTGAGCATTGGACAAGCCTTACTGCAAGCTTGTACAAGCTTTGCCAAGCCTTGCAGGGGTCAAGTGGCAGCCTACCTGACTGCAACCCTGTTTCCAGGTCTATAGGCTTGACAGATGGCTTGCTGTGTTTATCAGATAAAAAAGGCAGCACTGGCCATTTCAGACCAGTATTTCTCATTGCTGCAGCTATGCTCCAGACATTTCCTCCTGGCCTCTGGCTCTTGTTCTTGCCTGTCCTATCCCTGGTCCCTCTCTGCCTTCAGCTGCCGAAGCCTCGCTCATGCATCCCAAGCCTTGCTTAGTTACTCCTAGCTGCTTTCACCCTGGCTCCTTTCTCTTCATCCATGACCCTGGTTCCCACTTCCCTGGTATTTTCTGCTGGGTACAACCATGAGCTGGGCTCACCTTGGATACAATATCTGCATCGCTGCTTGGTCCTCATTATAGGGAGTAACAGGCTATGATCCCTGCCACTACCTCTGTAAGGGTGGTGACACCAGGTGGTGTTTATCAGGTTTCACAAACATGCGTACCTCCTCAGTCCTACATCTTGTCTCAGAAAGCTTGATCAAAGAATTAGCCTGGGGATCAACAGCAACAGAGACAGAAGCAGATGCTGCAAGCCCTTGTCCAACAACAAATATGATAAGAGGAGAAGAATCTGGAAGAAAAGCCCTTGTGAAGCAAAAAAATACAGAATAATTTTCACTATTATAAAAGTAAAGAGCATGAAAATAGGGGCGGTGGGGCAGAATCTGAGTTGAGAAATTCCACCAAAATTTGTGTAGGGGTTTCCCTTTCCTGCTCCTGTGGACATAGTAGGGCTCAGAAATGCCATGACATTACAATTTAAAAACCTGAGGTTTTAGTTTCACCTTGCAAATGGGTGAACTAAGAGCACTCACAGGCAGTTACCGGCTGCTTGGCAGAAATGCAGTTCATTGCACTGCAAGAACCGGACCAAGTGTCCAAGTCCTTACGCCATTTCTGAACCCTCCAGTGCCAGCAGGATGGGCACAGCCTCAGGTACTGGCAGATGCCCCCTTCCCCCTGCTCTACCAGGGCTTGGCTCTATCCTGTTTTGTGAGTCTAAATTGCTGTGCACTCAGCACAAAGACCAATAACGTTTGATTGTCATCGTAAACAAACTTTATTGAGATTGCATTCAAGCAAACCTCCTCCTGTGTGCTATATTGTTGAGCAACCACCAGGTCATGCTCACAGCATAAAAAGGCAGCAGCACTAAAGTGCTTGGAAGTGTCTTCACCAAACAGCAAGACGGGTAGCAGGATACTGGCAAAGCTGCAGGAGCAAGGGTGTCCCCATATGTTCTTTTATATTTTTTCCCATATGTCATTTTCACAGTTATTAAAAACAAGCCTAATTTTACTCCCCTCCATTTTTTTGAGTTTGACCAGTTTTTAGCTACTAGCGTTTGTGCACAGCTCTCTCTTGCCTCACAAACTTATGTCTGTACCAACAGTGCCTCCACAGATGTTATTCGCTGTAGTTTGTTTGCTGTCTCTCCTCTCTCCCAGCTACGCGTGCAGTGGGGCGCCTTGCTGTGGCAGTGAAGCGTAATCACTGCACCTCCAAGGCCAGACACCTCCAAGGGGACTAAGCCTTTGGACTCCAGAGCCAGTATACATAAATTTAAGACCTCTCATGTCAGATGTAGCACAGGTACACCACATGTTCTCTCTCTGCTACACCACGCGGGAAACATGTTCAGTCATGACATGCGTGTGCAAGAAGCATCCATGTGCACGTACACTTCCCTGGTCATTAGCACTTTCTAAATGGTACCATTTTTATCATGGGTAACTGTAAATTTTTAATATTATTTTAGTGCTTTGGATTCATTAGTATATTTAAGGACCATCATGATGCCAAGCACTGAACAAGCATGAATGCCAGCTCTGTTTCTTGGAGCTTGCAATCTACGTATTAGACAACAGACAACTGGTGGGTACAGGCAGAAAAATGAGCCCAAAGAAATATGAGCAAATATTAATCCCCATGATAGGAATATACAGGCATTGGCAACCTAATAACTGCCAATGGAGCAAAGAAGAATTTTAGGGAAAACAATGAAACAACTGTTTGTGAAGACATTTTCACAAGGAGAGAAAGTGTTTGGAAATTTTACAAGTATGCAGGTCAAGCTGGCAGCATGGGGGCAGAATTTAGCTTTTATGACTGGAAGGAGGAGAAACTGATGTGGACTCTACAAAAGGCTTTAAAATTTAAAAAGATTTAGCTTCTACTTAATGTAATACAAAAGATTTAATCAGTAGCAGGATGCAGAGAGGAATAACCTAGACCAAAAAAAAGAGATGAGTCTTGCAGCTTTGGTCTCAGCTACGCATTCAGGGAGTTCAGAAAAAAGGAACACTTGTGGAGTTTGACACTGAGAGCCCTGGGTAAATGTTATAGCTGTATCAACAGACACAAAAGTCTTCCTCTTCAATATGCAAAATAATCTTTGGAAATTAAATCATGCACAGTCCAAACCAAAGTTGACATCTAACTTATATCCTCAAGTGACAGGCAGACTTGAGGATACGAGTGCCGTTGTTCACTATGAGAGGTAGGAGAGAAGGTTAGGGAGGAGCAGCTAAGAGTTCTGGTTTTAGCCATGCCAAACTGGAATTCATGTTTAATTATCCATGGGTAAATATCACAGAGAAAAGCAGAGATTTTAGTTTGTATAGAAGAAGCAGAGTGAACACAAGCCAGGTACCCTTTGACACCTCAGAGAACCAATGACAGCAGAATTTGCATTTGCAAGTGTGACTACCCAGTTTACAGGAGGTGGAGAAAAGTAAAAACTAGAAGTTACTGCTCGTGGGACCCTGGCAGCATGCTGGAGGAAGAACCACCCAGAGAGGAAAAGAAGGATGAGAGGAAGAAGATGAACACCTGCAGAAGAAAGAGCTGAGGCCAGGAAGGCAAAGGTTTCAGGAAGAAGAGAGGAGCTGCTGTGCAAAAGGTGGATGACCATGGAGAGGACTGTGTTCACTGGGTTACCAGTACCCATATTTGGATAGGAAGAGGTGATCTGACTGTGGTTCTAGCTGCGTGCAAGGGACAGAATACAAGATGGGAGAAAATCTACAGAAAAGGAGGAAAGTGTTTGAAAGTGTTTGAAACCATCAGGAGAGAGAGAGAATGGGACAAGCAGGGATAAGGGTGGGTTGATTTTTTTATAAAAGGAATTGACATGTATTTGTATTGGGAGGGAAATGCAAAAAAAAAAAAAAGAGATCAAGAGAAAGACACTGTCATTGGGACTAGCAGAAGTTTTACAGGAAGAAATTCCTGTGACTGTAGGAAGAGAGAAGGGGAAATGAGCTGTAAAAGGCTGGCAAACTGAAGAATGGAGGACTACGTTATCAGTTTACTCATACAAGAAATGGGAGAGGTGGTGTGCAGAGAAACCAGTGGAAA
>VZTO01013099.1:0-17329 GCA_013400615.1 Syrrhaptes paradoxus | reverse complement strand
AAAAAAAGAGATGAGTCTTGCAGCTTTGGTCTCAGCTACGCATTCAGGGAGTTCAGAAAAAAGGAACACTTGTGGAGTTTGACACTGAGAGCCCTGGGTAAATGTTATAGCTGTATCAACAGACACAAAAGTCTTCCTCTTCAATATGCAAAATAATCTTTGGAAATTAAATCATGCACAGTCCAAACCAAAGTTGACATCTAACTTATATCCTCAAGTGACAGGCAGACTTGAGGATACGAGTGCCGTTGTTCACTATGAGAGGTAGGAGAGAAGGTTAGGGAGGAGCAGCTAAGAGTTCTGGTTTTAGCCATGCCAAACTGGAATTCATGTTTAATTATCCATGGGTAAATATCACAGAGAAAAGCAGAGATTTTAGTTTGTATAGAAGAAGCAGAGTGAACACAAGCCAGGTACCCTTTGACACCTCAGAGAACCAATGACAGCAGAATTTGCATTTGCAAGTGTGACTACCCAGTTTACAGGAGGTGGAGAAAAGTAAAAACTAGAAGTTACTGCTCGTGGGACCCTGGCAGCATGCTGGAGGAAGAACCACCCAGAGAGGAAAAGAAGGATGAGAGGAAGAAGATGAACACCTGCAGAAGAAAGAGCTGAGGCCAGGAAGGCAAAGGTTTCAGGAAGAAGAGAGGAGCTGCTGTGCAAAAGGTGGATGACCATGGAGAGGACTGTGTTCACTGGGTTACCAGTACCCATATTTGGATAGGAAGAGGTGATCTGACTGTGGTTCTAGCTGCGTGCAAGGGACAGAATACAAGATGGGAGAAAATCTACAGAAAAGGAGGAAAGTGTTTGAAAGTGTTTGAAACCATCAGGAGAGAGAGAGAGAGAGAGAGAGAATGGGACAAGCAGGGATAAGGGTGGGTTGATTTTTTTATAAAAGGAATTGACATGTATTTGTATTAGGAGGGAAATGCAAAAAAAAAAAAAAGAGATCAAGAGAAAGACACTGTCATTGGGACTAGCAGAAGTTTTACAGGAAGAAATTCCTGCGACTGTAGGAAGAGAGAAGGGGAAATGAGCTGTAAAAGGCTGGCAAACTGAAGAATGGAGGACTACGTTATCAGTTTACTCATACAAGAAATGGGAGAGGTGGTGTGCAGAGAAACCAGTGGAAAGTGGGAGGAGGGAAACAGATGGGGGTATCTGGAATGGATCTAATAAAGCTGGGGGAGCCAAGCTGCTTCATCAGGGAGATGGACAAAGTGAAGGAGGAGAGGAGGAATCAGTGGCAGAAGTCATCCTCATTACAGAATTATTACCAAAGACATTTACACTTGTGAAGAAGAAGCCACAGGCAGGAAGCGGATGCTGTGGCGAACACAGGGTTTAGCGCTGGCAAAACATTCACTGCTGTGAGAGGCAGGGCCTCATGCATCAAAAGCAGGGATAATCAGCCAAATAAACAACAGTAGCAAAGGAACAAGGTAAGGAGAGGATTTGAAAGTAGTCAAGAAGTCATCCATACTGCAGGTCACAGGTTGGCCAAGTACATGGCTGTTTTACAACCTTTCCCTTTCCTTTTCTTTGCAGATAAAGTCACTCATGTCTTTCCCCATTCTTAAGCTCTATATACTTTCATATCTAGTCTGCATTTACTTTTGCATGCCTACTAAAATGCAAGGAAAGCCACTGCATCAGTCATGTTTCCATACACATATACCCTAAATGACTCTTGGGGTCAGATCCTAAGATAGTGTAAATTATCATTGCTTCAGTGAAGTCACTAAAGCTAAATATATATATATATATTAGCTGTGGACTTGAATATTTATGCTTCTGTATTTATATCTTACAGAGGAAAATTTCTATAAGGAGAACAGTGTCTAGTCTTCTGCTTTCTATTCAATATCTTTCCCTTTCCTTTCTACAGGAAGATTGTATTGCTTTTATTCCACACTGTTTCTCTTTGTCCATCTCTTGATTTCATCAGTTTGTTTCTTGCTGCTAGTTTTCTGGAGTCCTTTCTCCCATATGAATATCCATGTTAATGGGCTCTTTTTTGTGCATCCCAGGTCTCTCTGTACACCACAAACTTCCAGAAATGAAAAATGAGAATCCTATTTATGCTTCTCATCCTGTCCTTATATACAGTTGAGACAGTGGGGACTGTGACTGTGAGCAAAGGCTTCACATCTCTGTGGGTACTTAGTAATAGAAAATATGTCCCTATTTTGAGCCATATGTCCTGTTTGTGTTACAACTGTAACCACAGCCATATGCCTGACGAGCCCCTTAACACCAGCAAAGGAAGAAAACAGTCTGGCTGAATTTCTTGTAACACATTTTACAAATAAGTAGTTCTGTCACTATCCTATTCAAGTTCAGCCAGGAAAATAAGCATCTCAACACCCAGTATTTCAAAGGAATGGGATTCTGTGTTTGTTTCTATATAGAAGTGTGCTTTTCATAAGCTAAAACAAAAACAAAAGAGCCTCTTCTAATAACAGTGGCATGTAAGATGAATGTAAAATAGACTGGTCAAAAATGTGTTTGATGGATGAGGTTAAGGATGGAAGCTTCTGCAGAAATTCGGCTAATGAGCCTTGGTTTATTAATCTCCTGTCACTGCTGCCAGGAATGTATCAATCATACAACACTTTTAGTGACCTTTCAGGCACAGCCAGGATAAAATGCCTGCAGAAAGGACAGCATTTTGTATGCTTTAAGAAACTAGCTCAGAGTCCACAGGAAGCTTTTAGCACAGTATGGACACCACAGGCTTTAGAGTAGTGAGAAACTGCCACCATCAAGAAACCTTGCTACAAAGAAATTACTGAAACCCTTTTGTATTGGAGTTCACTTTCTATTACCTACATTTACCTACCTTGCAAAGTTTGTTGTTGCATGTCAGAAGCCATTGCATGCCTACAACAGAGTCACAGTAGTACTCTCTGCTCTACCATCATTTGGTTATACACGTGAGAACTTCCACTGCCAGCTGAATGCAGAAATGTCTCTACAAGCTTGCCTTGTTTGTCGCTTGACAGTGTGGCTTGTTAACACTCTCTGTTTGCTCTGTGCAATGGGGCAAAGACCCAATGCATGCAGAGATATTCACCATGCATCTTTATCTCATTCCCACAGAAAATAATTCTACTCAAAGAAATATTTTTTTTTTAACACATTGGTTTAGCTTTCTGAAAACAACCCTGAAATCGCCCTTAAGACCTTTTGCCCCATGACTGCAAATCAGAGCATCTATACCTTCAGCCATCTAATAATGGTTTACCAGTTACTTGAATGGTCTTGGGAGGCACAAAATATATGTAAAGTCTGGCAAATGCATATAAGCAACATTTGTAAAGTGGCATGGATTGACACCAGTGAGACACTCAGTCCAACACAGATATTTTCTGGCTTGTGTTGTCAGAGGTCAAGAAAAAAAAGGAAAAAAAGGAAAACCGGTCAAAAGAGCAAAAAACCATAGCTACGGCAAAGCAATCTTTGCATTTGAATAAGAAGGTTTTTATTTCCTTTCAGCCTAGCACTTCACTCAACAGTATTCCTATAGTAAGTTCTTAATTCTGTGCCTATAAACTTAGTATGCTTTCAAAGACATGATCAAATTGTAATAAAGTTATTCTGATGGTTATATACAGTGAGTAAGTAAGAAGCAACAAATTACATTTATCTTGATTTTAGCAGGTTTTTGACCCTATGAAGGGTTTGTAAGCAGGCCAGGGAAGCACAGTCCAGACACTATCATCATAAATTGTTTTCAGAATTGTCTAAAACTCTATTTGAAATTTAGTTATCAGCCAGCTGAGATGACATTTCAGATGGGATCCCACTGGAACCTCTGCTAGGGAAATAATTGTCTTTGTTATTTTTGTTAATAGAAAGGTTGATAGAAGAGAGAATATTTGTAAAAATTTCAGATTAAACCAGACTGGGAGGGGCATGAGCACATGCAAAGATAGGTTTAGAAGTCAAAATGATCTTGGGAAGTGGCTTGAAATCGAGATGAAATTCAATGCAGACAAGTGCAAAATAATGCCTGTGGGGAAGTATCAATCAAATGTCTTCAGATATAAGATGGACTGCTTGGTTAGAATACAGTTAGTGTTCAAACATAAAAATAAAGATCTGGTTATTAAGCATTTGTATGATGCTGTTGACAAAAGGAAGAAAAACCCAACAGAACAAAAAAAACACCATTTTATTCCAGGTAAGGTATAGAAGACCTACATGGCAGTTGTTCCAGTTAGTCCTGATTTGTGCACCAAATAGTAAGAAAAAGCATAATCAGACTGAAGAAGGATCTTCAAGCTTGGAAATTTTGAGGCTTGAAAAACCTGGTCTATGAGAAAAATTTGAAAGAACTAGGTCTGCTTAAATCTCAAAAAGAGGGATAGGATGAAAATACTTTTTGAAAATGCTTAAAAGTAGATATGAAAGAAAAAAAATGGCTCATTTATCTTAATATCCATAGGGAGACAAGGCCAAAATGTAGAAAAGTAGTTAATTTGCAGGAAATTGCATTTAAATTAGACATTAGGAAGTTAGGTGCAGGGAAAGGCAACACAGAGAGACTATAGAACCTCCTTCATTAGAGATGTCAGCGATTAATTTAGTAAAACATCATTCTGGGATAGGAGTATATGTAATACTGCCACAGAGCACAGAATTGGCTAAATTATTTCTGCAGGGGCCATTCTTGCCCGGGAAAAAGGTAGATGACAGGTTCAACATGTCTGTGGTTACAAGTAAATGGTGGACAGAGGGGTACAAGAGTTGGATTTTGTAACACATCTGGAATGTGTGTGACTGCATTGATAAGTGTGGCACACATTAAGGGGTACTTTAGTATAAAATAACCTCATAAATGCAAGTTTTAAGGACTCCAACCACTGTGAAAGTTCTCAAACCAAGGGTTACAGATGTACATTTTGTGATTTTGATATGGATACTACTGCATTTTAGATCCACAAGAAGCTATCCTTTGTCAATGATCCTTTTTTTTTTTTTCTCTTAATATACACACAGACAGCAGTTCCCAGACCTGTGGAAAATGCACTTCCATACCTGAGCTCTTTGGCCCTTTTCTACCAAAGTAAAGTCAAATTCACATCTGCTATGTAAGAAGCAGTATTTCAGGGATGAGAGCTGCCCACAAATAACCCACAAAAGCCAATAGTTGGCTCTCCTGGTACAAAGGAAGCAAAGGGTGCACTTTTACCTGTGTGAGGGAAGTGTTACAGCAGAGAAACAGAGGTCTTGGGCCCAGATGAGATTGAATTGCTCTGGAAATTGTTTAAAATAAACATGAGAAGACCAACTGGAACTGGTGGTGGTGTGAATTAATAAATAACTCCCACTTTCACCTTGAGAGAAATGCTGGTTTCCTTAGATCTGTGAAGACTCATCTCTGAAGCTCAGATAAATTGTTCCAACCCTCTGTTCGTGCATTTCAACCCAAATGTCAAAGCAGGGAATCAGAGAAACTTCTGTCTCTCAGACAGAGTCAAATCAATGTGCTCTCTCCTCTACATCACTGAACCACAGTATGACAGCAAGCCAGACACAGTGATCACAGTCAGAAGCAGCGCATTCATGCCAATACATAAATGGTTTTCAGCATCTGTAATATCTGAATAGCATGTTGTTTTCTACTCCAGTGAGGTGGTCTGTTTGAAAAAGAGGTGTGTGTGGCTATTTCTGATAGACAGATGGCTGTTATAAATCCTACATTGTCTTCCTGTGATTTTAAAATTAATTTTATTTTAAAATTAAAAGACAGATTTTGCCTTTTTTACCCTTTTTCTGCATCTCCACAATTAGATGGTCTAATTGAACACATTATTAGGGAGACCCATCAAAAATAATCTGTGTGCTGGGTCGTTCTTGAGTGATAGTGCCTATCACTTCTGAAAAGATGTTGCTAACGAAAGCTATTTCCCCCTTTCAGTTGATTTCATAGGTGGATTTGACTCTTATGGCTATCAAGGTCCTCAGAAGACGTCTCATTTACAGCTACAGCCCATGTATATGTAAGTACTTAACTTCTAAGATATTCTGCAGAGTGGCAGGCTGATTTTAAAGGATCAGTAAGCTGAAAGATGACATGACTTAAAAATTCAGAATAGGCAGAAGCCTTTTTTGATAGAGTGAATTCAAGCTACACTTAAGTACCAACATTAGTCTTCTGTTGAATTATGATTTCTTAGGGCAGGATATAATGTGTCACAGTTGTTTACATAACACCCAGCTCTCACCTGATTTTCCTTCATTTTCATTCAAGCAGGTTCCACTCAGAAGCAATGAGAATTTGTTGTAGTAGAAAAACTAGTCAGATCTGACAAAAATGGGTTGCAAAAAAGCAGGTTTTATTAAGATTTATCAAAAGTTCAGCAACTTGCTAATTTAGTGCATTTAGCACTTGTCTTACCAGTGCATCTGTTCAATGAGGCACCTCTATACCTAATTTCCAGTCTCCATGTTTAAAAAAAACAAAACAAATGTAACAACATACAGCTTTTACAACAATTTCTTATAGAAGACACTATTTTACCTAACCAGTGAGTGACAACTCCATCCACTGCCTAGAAGTGCAGCCTGATATATTTGGGGATTAAACAGGTAATCAAATCTCAACACTTATACACAACTGGAATACATTCACACTAAAGCTAAGACCCAACCATAGACCAGTCCAGGAATAATCATCTCCAAATATTTCTTGTACCGATGAAAACTGAAATTCAAAACAGTCCTGTCTGCCCAGATAAATCTTACCTCATTGCTGCAGCCTTTTGAAATGTTTTTTATTTACCATCACTGGCCTACACAGTAAAAGCATAGCACAGAACAGCTCAAAGTGGGCAACATTTACTTTAGTTACTTTTTGTTTCTCTTCAGAACATATTTTTGAGGAAGAGAACTAAATACAAGCAAACAATATCCATCCCAACATACACTTCCATTCACCCCTGAATATAATTTTTCTTCTGATTAGCGGAAGCAAGTCTGCTAATGGATTAGTGGATTTTTGCATGGAACTTCCATTTACTCCTTTATCAGTGGTACAATCAGTTCTGTGGTAATGCTTAGGATCGGGCCCTTTGGGAGCTTTACTAGGAGCTTTTTAATAATCTCAAATTACAATAGTGCATATCTCCAATGCCATCTTAACTTCAGCTTCCCATCTGCCTGTGCTCAAGTAAAGATTTTTCACCTGCACTTTTGGCACAGTGCCGTGCATTTAGGAAGTGTTATTTCCTTCCTAGTATTATGTGTGGCTCATAGGTACTTAGAACAATCCTAATCCTTTTTATTTCTCAGTATACCATACCTTGCCATCAACATATGGGCCCCTCTAGCTGAGATATTATCCCGTTCTCTTTTTGCTCTCAGTGTTTCTTCCAGAACAGCAGATTGCATTTACTGAGTGTCTTCATACTGACTGGAAAGAAAGCTAGACATGTAGAAAAAAATAAGTCAATATTTTTAAGCTCGTAGCTGAGATGAAGAGATATATGACTAACCCGTGTAAACTGTGTCCTACCTTATTTCAATGCTGCATTCTCACTGGAGTATAGGTGATTTTGCTGTCTTAACTGAGAGACAGTAAACAGTATGTGAGCTGATGTTTTGTCCAGTCAGCCCACAAGTATTGCCATGTCCCAGCCACAGTCAAAGAAAGACACTTTGTGTTTCCTTCTGACTGCATAGTTTTTGACAAGGTTCTCTACAATTGTTACAGTCTCTCCTTAAGAGGTTTTTACAGAATTATTAATACCTTTCTATTATTTACAGCTGGGGTGCACCAGGAGCACATGCACATTTGCAGAGCACACTGCAGTTGCTCTGTAAATGTAGGCAGACCATCAGGTAGTAGAGTGACAAATTCAAATGTCAAATTAATCAAGCTGTAGTTTGATTTGCTTGTAGTAATATTTACAGCAATATTACATACTGGAAATCAAAACACACTGATATAGCAGCAGGCCATACTTGTGTCTTAAAACTATATTTGTTGGGAGGAAGGGTTTGGTTCTCTTAGGGATCTTGTTCACCCAGGAATATCAGTGTTAATCTCCATTGTATTCAAGGAGAAAAAAAAAATACAGGACTTTACTCTTTGGCCAATGTCCCCTGCATGTTACAATGCTTAGAATCTCTAGGGTGAGTAAAAGTTATTAATCATTTAACATAGAAAGGGAGAAGAGAATGAATGGAATGGAATGGAATGGAGTTGAGTAGAGTTGAGTTGAGTAGAGTAGAGTAGAGTAGGGTAGAGTAGAATAGAGGAGTAGAATAGAGTAGAGTAGATATACCTTCTGCTTTATGGAGTCCATTGCCATACTCTCACCACTGCCCAAGGTGCAATCATATCCATCCAGCATACAACTATACCCGTACATATCCATGTAGCTGTATTCATGTAACTATTTCCACAAACTTATCAATTGCTGCAAAATGTCTTTAAATCCATAGGCAGCGGAGGATATATTAAGCATCATCCTGTCTAATTCGAGAAAAAGATCAAGAAAATATAAAGATAGCTTGTTGACACTTCTGCATCTTCCACTATTCAGACTCACATTGGGTGCAACTCACGTGGAGCTCTGGGTTTGTAAAAGAAATAGGAGATATTTGCCTTTAAATCATCTGGTTGCTAACGATATCCAAAGGCACAGTAACACCTCTTTTTGTTATCTGTGGTGTGGAAGTACCTATAGGTGTGCTAGGCATGCTGCAGAAGTGAAGGAGAACACATGGCCTCTGCTTTGAAGAGCTTATCAAAATAGCATCAGCTTCTAATGGTTGTATAGGTTCTATCAAAACGCAAATTTCAGTGTGTATTTCAGTAATAAGCACAGAGAACCCCCCATATATTTACCAGATGGATTCATGTACAGGAACAGTACAAATCTTGACATAGAGTTGTGTGTCATCACCTATGTACTGCTTGCTGACGTGAATTGATTTAGTGGATTGCAGTGACAGAATTCCATCAACACTAATTTTTATTTCAATTCAAGCGAGACAGATTTACATCCAAGTGATTTAAATAAATTTTAACTGTTTTATACATGCACGGTTTAATTATTGTCCTGAAGGAATGCTGGGTTTAGTAATTGCTAACTGTTAAGACACACTGTTTTGTAATCAGTTTCCTCCTGTGTGATAAAGTTAGCACTTCATTTTGTTAATTTGGAGGTTGTTCTGGACCTGCACAAAACTACATGTGCAATTAAATAATTGTATTGATTTATTCAGGCTCCTCATGTTTACATTTCTATTGTGTCAGGACATTTTTATCTAAAGAATTATTACTTTTTGTGATATCAATCAAGCTCGATTTATAGGAGCGTTCCAATTCAGTTTAAACACACACAATACATTTGTGTGGAGTTTAATCAGTTATGTAAAACTACCATAAATGAAGAGGATACTTAAGGAAAAAAAATTTTGATTTACAAAAAACTGTTAGCTGTAGATAGCGAATTGAGGTGACTATCTCTGGCTACTGTTCCCTTAAATAGTCTAGAATTGTTGGATTCAGGCTCACTTTGTTTCTTTTCTCTATATTGGCTTTGAATTCCAACCGCAACTCTCCTTATCATCTCTCCCATTTTCACACTTAATTTAAATCAGCTTACTTTTTGAAGAGAAAAATACATTCAATTTAAAATTATGTTTTAAGTAAAACACTGGTGTTTTGGGGGATAATTCTTATCATGACGTTTATCTACCTGTTATAAATGGCTTTTTTTTTATTATTATTATTTAAGTGCCAATAGTGTGCTCTATGCTGTACAAGCCAAGAAGCCTAGACAGTCCCTTCAAAACGAATACGCTTTTTAAAGAGAACAGAACAGAACCAGTGCTCATGTACCTCCTTGAAGTGTGGCCACAGCTGATGTACTAAAAAGCTTCCTGGCATTCTGTGCGGGAGATGCCAGTGGTCACTTCCAGACCATGGAACAAGAACAAAATAAGATGGTGGAAATCAATTGTCAAGAGAAAGTTCTGCTCTTGGGAGGTGACTGAGGAAGGTGACTAAACACTCCATGGCACTGATTATGCTGCACATGAAAAGTATAGTTATAGTTGTGGAACAAGACTTCACTGCATGATCACTGCTCTAAAAACAGTAGGAAGGAGGGAGGGGAGAGAGATTTTTCTTTATGTTTTTCACAATAACCTTGTTTGCTCAAGAAAAGAAGTGAAGCAAAAAAAAAAAATGCATGCATGTCTGATGCTGATACCAAATGCACCGGAGAAATTGCTCAAAAGCAGTTCAGCCCTGAAGTGATGCTTGCTTTCCTTGTATTCAGTGAAGTCTGAGGCTTTTTGCATTATATATATATATATATACACACACACATAGCCACTATATATGCATAGAGACACACACACCTATGTGCACACAGACCCCTTTATGTATATGTGTGTATATATATGCACCCACTTACATGTATTCTGCCACACAAGACTATTGATTGTTTGGCATTGCTTTTCAGTAGAAGGCACTTAATTATAGTTTCTGGCTAACAGGATCCTATCTTTTACTAAATGGTATAGAGATTTCAAGTCAGTAACTCAGGAACAGAGGAATGTAGGAGTGGTTAATGTATTTGCCTTAGTACCTGAACCCATCTTTTCTCTCTGTTGAATTTACGTGTTCATTATGCTGGTCATGGTCTCCTAGTCTAAGACTGTAGGTATTTGTCGAGATAGTTGCACATACTGAACTTACTACTTACTTTACCATTCACTTGAAGTATAAATGAACTATATGCAAGACACAAAAACCAGCACCTAGAATACAACCACTGTGACACTTAGCAAGTTCATGAAGTACAAATCTGCTGTGTTATTGTCTCCTTAAGATTCATGTTTGTGGGATTCAGACCATTATGGGCAAGATTTCATTAAAATAAACTACGAGCTAAGCCTTGTCTAGCAACCAGCAACATCTTGTTTGCTTTAGACTGAAAGCTGGAGTTACAAGCACAGGTTTGGGACAGGACTCTCCAGGTGTACAGGGCCGTGGCACTCATGCATAGACTCTGCTTTGTGAGTGAGCCTTGGGTGACTTTCCCAGGCACCTGTGACTCAGCCCTTCTGTTCTGCTACTGCATCACTTCTTGCTTTTAGGAAGACAGCTACACTTCTGGTGGATTCTTACAGTTCAGGTCATCTTCCAGCTGACACATGGATATATAGTTAGGATTCTAATTAAATATCACTCCTGTCTAGAACGGTTTAGAAAACGATTTAGACAAAGCCCTGGAGGGAAGAGGGGCCCAAGAAAGCTGGTCAGTATCCAAGGGCCATCTCCTGCAAGCACAGCAGGAGTGCATCCCAAGAAAGAGGAAGGTGGGCAAGAATGCCAGGAGGCCTCCATGAATGAACAAGCTGCTCCTGGACTTACTCTGGCANTCCATCCACGTGTCCTGAGGGAACTGGCAGATGAAGTTGCTAAGCCGTTAACCATCATATTTGAAAGGTCATGGCAATCTGGTGAAATTCCCACTGACTGGAAAAGGGGAAACATAACGCCCATTTTCAAGAAGGGTAAAAAAGAAGACCTAGGGAACTACAGGCCAGTCAGTCTCACCACTGCGCCTGGCAAAATCATGGAGCAGATCCTCCTGAAGGCTCTACTAAGGCACATGGACAATGAAGGATGGGTGATTGGTAACAAGCATGGCTTCACCAAAGGCAAATCATGTCTGACAAACCTGCTGGTCTTTTATGATGGGGTTACAGCATCAGTGGACAAAGGAAGAACAACTGACTTCATCTACCTGGACTTCTGCAGAGTGTTTGACCCTGTCCCACACAACATCCTGGTGGCCAAATTGGAAAAATATGGATTTGATGGATGGACCACCCACTGGATAAGGAATTGGCTGGATGGTCACACTTGGAGAGTTTCGGTCAGTGGCTCAATATCCGAATGGAGATGGGTGACAAGTGACATTCCTCAGGGATCGGAACTGGGACCGGTGCTATTTAACATCTTTGTCAGCGATGTGAACAGTGGGATTGAGTGCACCCTTGGCAGGTTTGCCGACGACACCAAGCTGTGTGGCACAGTGAACGTGCTAAAGGGAAGGGATGCCATCCAGAGGGACCTGGACAAGCTTGAGAGGTCGACCCATGCCAACCTCATGAAGTTCAACAAAGGCAAGTGCAAGGTCCTGCACATGGATCAAGGAAATCCCAAGCACAAATATAGGCTAGGCAGAGAATGGTTTGAGAGCAGCCCTGAGGAAAAGGATTTGGGGATGTCGGTAGATGAAAAGCTGAACATGAGCCAGCAGTGTGCGTTTGCGGCCCAAAAGGCCAACTGGATCCAGGGCTGCATCAAGAGAAGCTTGGCCAGCAGGTCGAGGGAGGTGATTCTCCCCCTTTACTCTGCTCTCTTGAGACCCCATCTAGAGTACTGTGCCCAGTTCTGGGGCCCCCAGCACAAGAAGGATGTTGAGCTGTTGGAGTGGGTCCAGAGGAGGGCCACAAAGATGTTTAGAGGTCTGGAACAACTCCCTTGTGAGGACAGGCTGAGAGAGTTGGGCTTGTTCAGCCTGGAAAAAAGAAGGCTCTGGGGGGACCTTATAGCAGCCTCCCAGTACCTGAAGGGGGCCTGTGGGAGACATGGGGAGGGGCCTTTTACAAGGGCATGTAGCGACAGGACAAGGGGTCATGAATTTAAACTGGAAGAAGGCAGATTGAGACTAGATATAAGGAAGAAATTTTTTCCTGTGAGGGTGGTGAGACACTGGAACAGGTTGCCCAGGGAAGTTTTGGATGCCCCATACCTAGAAGTGTTCAAGGCCAGGCTGGATGAGGCTTTGAGCAACCTGGTCTAGTGGGAGGTGTCCCTGCTCATGGCAGGGGGGTTGGAACTAGATGAACTTTAAGGTCCCTTCCAACCCAAACCATTCTATGATTCTGTTATTCTATGAAACCTGTGCTGACTTGTCTGATGATGTTCTAGAGAAAGCCAAGCAAACACCTGAGCAAACACCTTGTCTTTCTGTCCACTTCATCCCATGTGAACCTGAACCATTGCTGGTTGGTGGCTTACACTTGCTTCCAAAAGGGCACCAGAGCAGCAGGGCAGTGATCAGATAGGTATATGGTGTATTATAAGTATCTTTCTTTTTCTGTCTTTCTTCTAGGTCAAAGTAAATAAAGCGGCTACTCAATGTGGGCTGGAGGACCTGTCAAAGAAACTGTTTCAGGATGCCTTCCTGGTTCTTCAAAGAGAAAAAAAAAAAATCCATTTTTTGTGCTAAAAAGAAGGCTGATTGAACAGTGAGACAAAAAACGACACCTTCAGCCCCTCTTTCTAACAGGTACTAAGGGAGATGACCCAGACCCCCACCTTGGACCTCATGCCTCCCAGCACCAGAGGGCCAGAGCAGAGGCATTGGTGCCATCTTCCAGCTCTGCCGTCCCCTGGCCACCGCCAACGTGGCCCATCTGGATTAAGACATGAACCCAGCCCATTTGGTGCTTTCGGAGCCCCCTCCACACTCCTGGCCGCGTTGAGTCTCCTCAGTCAACATAACAGTAAAAATACCAGGATGACCTCGCAGCAGAAGTCAATAGACAGCGCGTTGCTTGCCCTGAAGGCTGTACAGTTCATACTTGCCTTAACCCAACTGTGTTGCACATCAGAGAAACTCTGTGCAAACTTTCTGAAGTAACATCCTTTAGGCTCAACATGCTGCTGTTAATTCTGAAAAATTTTTAAGTCAGTGGTTTTCTTCTGTTTGCTTTTGTTTTGTTTTCATGTCAGGGAATAAGGCTCTGTTGCTCCACAGCTCCAGAGCGACCAAGTAGAAAACTGCCAGCTGTCTGAGAAGTGCTTTACTTTTGAGGCTCCACAGTGGTCAAGAAACAAACAGTTTATAATGGTAAAAAAAAAAAAAAAAAGAAAAGAAAAAAAAGAAATGAGACCTTTTGGGGGCCAGGTGGGGAAAGGGGTAACATAAACTAATAATTGAACCTCCTAGAAATAAGCAGCAGAATCTGTGCTTCTTAATCCCGCTGGTTTTATTTATCGCACTGTAGGTGCTTTTATAGCTATCTCTAAATGTCTTTTACTAACTACAGAGACATCTGCAGATTTCTATCAACAAAGGCCAACTGAATATGTACTCGCTATGTTTACTCTTTTATATCTAATTTCAACTGAAAATTCTCTGTAAGTGAGCTTTTTTTTCTAATTGCACCATAAGGGATCCATATATTTTATTTTTTTGTTTCAGTTGGGGGGTGCGGGGTGGGACTAGTTGAGTTGAAGACATATTGGAGACCTTTTTGTGGTATATTTGGGGGATCTGTTGTGTGTTAGAACGTGTATTTTATCTTCCTGTATTATTGTGGCTGAAAAAAACCTGTGCTGTTATGTAGTTGGCAACAAGATGCCTTTGGGAATTTTGCTAGTAGGTCAATGTGTATATGAAATACTCTGAACTCCTAGGAACGTATGTTTTGTTCTACATCTGATCTGTATTTTCATGCACATAGGTGGCTTTCATTAGGAAAAACCCAATATTTTGCTCAGGCTTTTCAGAAACTTGGATTGTCATTCTTTCTTTGCTCAGACCTTGCATAGGCAAACGCACGCATCTACCACACCTGAGGTGACCACATAGCTTTTGAGAGCAAGAGGAATGGTCAGTGCTTGGAAAGGCTCGAGCTGCTCCCCGAGCATCTCCCTTTTCCTTTCTGGCCAAACCCTCACACCTGCACGGCTCCTGAGCTCCCACGGCCTGTGCACTCACGCCACTCATCCATCCCTGTACAAACCAGTGCCCTTTGCTGTGTCTGCATGGATGTACAGCATCACAAGCAACAACTCTGGACATTGACAGAGGAACAGGCATTCCCCAGTGAAAACAAGATACGAGACATGTTCAGGAACTATACTTGCATTTATTCAGTGAGATGTTTAATATATATATATATGTATAAGTATGTGTGTGTGTGTGTATGTCTATGCATATAAAATACACAGGAATAACTATTGGCACCATCTGCACAATCCAGGAAGCATCTGATGCGTGGGGCCAAGGGCTCCAGCCCCAGATCCTACTAGGGATTGCCTGCGTGAATTAGGCATGTACCCTAGGCCTGATCCCATAACGAATTCATTGCTGATTTGGATCTCAGATTTAAATTTTCAGACTTGGGTACTGGAAATTCTGAGTTCATTCTGGGTAGAGCTGCTTTTCACTCCTTGGAAAATCACACAACTTCCAAGGGCCAGGCTGAAAATTCCCATAACTTGAAAAATTTGAAAAGTTCCTACCTTTATGTAGCAATAAACATAGCAGCTGTATAGAATTAAACACAATGTAGAGGTTTAACTGGAATGAAGATGTCATAACAGGGTATTTTAGCTTTCCCTGTATAACAGTTAATCAAAATCATACTTCTATAAAAATAATCTTTTAATGTGAAAATAAACCAGTTTAGGCACCTAAGCAGTCATCCGACTTTCAGAAGATAATTTTTCATAACTTTCAGTGATTTCCCATGGAACAGTTGCTACTGGCAGTTAGAAATTTTAGAATGAAGTGTCTACAACCAGTTTTTAGGCCTGATTTTAATTTAGAAAATTTTGGCCTTAATTTCTCTGTGTCTTAGTCTTCCCATCTATAAAACGGGAATAACACGTGCCTCATGGGCTTTTTGTGAGGTCTGAATTGTTAATGTTTGTAACGTGCTTAGGAAATAGGAAGCACATCTAACTATTAAGGATTACAATATAAATGTGCATTCATGTATTACATATAGAGTAGATATATACACACTCACTTACACACAGTATACATATATATATGTGTACATACATAATATGAAGTTGGCATTCATAACCCTGCTTAAGTTGCAGTTAAAACACCACCATTAAAAAAAAATTAGGACTGTTGACTACTAAACTAAATGATTAGTGGACAGATCTCTTCTGGAAGCAGTTAGAGCACAGTAATGTGGGAATATCTGGATGGCATTTTTGATTTGTACAGCTGTATCCTCCTCAAAATCCAGTAAAGAATGATATTTTTCTAGGCTGGGCTTTTGTTATAAACTTAAATATTCAGAAGGCAAGAGATACAATCCAAATGTGTCTTTTTTTTTCTCTTCTTTTTGGCATTTGTTAATTCTGAATGTATTTTTAACAAAAGTGATTTTTTTGACTTACTAGTGTAATTTGCATTTTAAAAAAATAAATGGAAAAAATATAGGTTTCCAAGCTATTCATGGCCCCCTGCTGCTATTCACAACTTATGGGAAATTTAGAATTACTGTTCCCAACTGAGCAACAATGCAGGATAAAGAATCCTATTACATTTACATGATGACAATCCTGATCTGTGCAGTGCATGGATGTGACAGCACTGAATAGAAATTGCCAGGTCATGACACCATTTTAACTCCATCATAGGTAGCAGGTGTTTTCATTATCACTGACACTAAAAGGTTTCTTTTACAAAGGTGACTGCAATAGACTCTTCACTTAGAAAATGGGAGGTTTTTGCCCACTCATCAGGAATTTTAAGCCTATGATAGGTTTATAGTTACCAGCAAGTTAAGTATTGCAAAAGTAATCCTTGTTAAGAGGGAGCTATGTAACATGGGTACTTCCACTGCACTAATGTTCTTTTATATGCTGTTCATTGTCCCTATGTTGAAATGATTAAATCCTGTGTTAGGCAGTGTCTTTACAGAGCTCACATACATTGACAGCTTGCCTGAGGTCATTTAATAAAGGCAGAGCAGAACAGTATACATTTTGAGATAGTCGGTCATGCTCTCCTAAGACTGTTCCTTAGAAAGAGAGTTCATTAATTATTGACATTAGGATTTTTTATGTCATAATTATAGTGCAAGTGATGCTTTTAGTCAGGTAAGGAGAAACCGTTTGTGCTCCACTTGCTCAATTTAAGTACTGGCTGCAATAATCAGCTGCTGTACAGCATTTTGACAAAGGCTAGTGCAGTATGTATTGATCCTTGGACGTCTGAAGATAGGAATGGCTATTAACTCAGTGTCTGAAAGTTTAGATCATTTGCACTCTCACCTTCCCTTTGAGCACACCAATAGTAGGCAAAGCAAAACTCCATACAGCATTAAACCTTCCAATGTGTAATATTTTTATTTACAGTGCTCTGTTTTCTTTTTCAATGCAATTACTCAGAGGATGAGGATTTTTCTCACAAAGATGAAAAGCCCCATGAATAGACTATGTGTACGTATTGCTTGCTTTCTTTCTACTGATGAGTCTCTTCAACATACCTGAGATGAAATTGGTAGACTTTTTAGTTTGTTTTCTAGCTAA
>VZTO01013098.1:41923-81078 GCA_013400615.1 Syrrhaptes paradoxus | reverse complement strand
TCACCAGTTAATAGCTACACAAAAGTTGTGTTTTCCTCAAGTGAACTCACTGCATCTTAAAGGAGGCAGCATACTACTGGAACTGCTGCTAAGACTGCTGCAGACATCTAAAGTGTAACTTTCCATGGAGTTCAAGTGCTCTACTAAGTCTGGTTTGCTACTTATAGGACACAAACCACAGCATCTAATTACCAAAATCAGTGAACTCGTGGGAACACATTGCAGCTCCCTCTGGAGAAACCAGGGCTGCAGAATCTGGGGGAGCAATAGGAGAAGAAAAATAAAATATAGTTCATTTATGGTCATGGTGCTGAGCTCTTGGAATTGAAAGATTACTGAAGACATACAGGAACAATACATTGTGTTTTCAAGATTTTATGGTACAATTATTTGATTTTACAGATTATTTTGGAGTACTAGCTCCTATCACTCCTAGCTAGCATGAATGCAATCCAAATTTCCTTCTGCTCTCCATGATGTAACTGTGACAAGTCCTGTACAGCCTGCTGTCAGTCACATTGCTTCACCCAGCCCCCTCTGTTTACTCCTCATATGAATTTCCAACCAAACATGTCTAAGTCTACCACCTTACCCACTTGTATCTACCAGGCTACTTCCATTCCTTCAACTTTCATGCTTCCCATTATTCTCTCTTCACTCCTGTGGTTCAGCATTAAGCACTCTACACTCACCACTGCCAGCACTTCTTCTCATTTCACCTCTATTACAGGATTTCCAAAGAGGCATTTAAGTAGAAGACTTTAAAATTGTTTGAGATCTTTGAAAGGATTTCTTTCTTTTATTAAAATACTTTAAGCATTTTATCTCACCACTAAACCCATGTAAGGGTCTTATAAATAACCATTCACCCTTATTAGTTCAAAGAAAAGTACTATTTGATACACTACTCAAGTGTGAAGTGATTCATGTTTGCTTTTCTAGAAACAACACTAGATTGCAAAGACTTTTGACTCCCTACCTTGAAAGCGTACTTTCACAGTAATTTGTTTCTGACTAGAAAAACATTTTCTACTTCAATTCTTCAGGATAAGTTTTCCATTAAAATAAAGACAAGAATAAAATAGCAATAAAAATAACCCACGGAAGATATTTTGCCTTTCAAAGAGTCTTAAAAGCATTACTTCTCAAGCTGCTACTAGATCACCTGCATTTTACAGCAAATGAAAGCAAGACTTGGCCACTAAAGGGCTGTTACAGTGATAAAATGATAGCCAGTATTAAGCTTTAATAAAACCCCCTCATTTCCAAGTCTGAACTTGAATTCTAATTCTTCCTTTCTTCTTTTCAGGAGGTAGCACTGCAAGTTTTACCAATAGTGGTTTACTTTTTATTTATTTATTAACAGCAACATATTATTAGGCATTCACCACACACACAATGCAGTTTATAGCTTTTTTTTTTTTTCTTGGCACTGTGCCCATCACTCACCTGTAACGGCATCATAAAACTCTTCTTCACTATTCATCCTTCAGTGTGGAATCTCTGTACAGCCAATCCAGTTTCCTCTAATGCATCGTTGAACTTGATTTAGAGATTGAATATGTGTGCTGTTGAAACCTTCTTTTGCAAACACCCAGCTGCTTTTGATGATCTATTTGACAAGACAGGGAAACAGAATTAGCAACTTCCACATTTCACATGTGCACAAACATCCACACTTGACAAATGCTAATTTTCCTATTTCTTCCCATGGTAAAAGATGGATTTTTGCATTCATAAGTAAACAGCCTTCTTTGATACCAAAGTCATTCTGAAGACAAATACCACCTACCCAAGAACAGCTGATGTACTACGCCACACTTCCCTCTATACAAACAGATCACATACATTACTGTAAAAATATATCTATTTACTGCAAGTTAAATTTCAGACAAGTACAGCTAGAAGGAGCAGAAAACTGAAGGAAGAAAAAGACAGCTGGCAAAACAAAAATTTCTTCAGCAAGAGGATCAGCCTTACTGCATCCTTAACCAAAAAAGCTGGAAACATGAAAGAGAACCTTGTATCTCAAGATCTCACTGTTGCATAAAAATGTTGGGTATCACTGTACATCATGCAATCAGTACCTAGTGACTGTGAGAGAAGTTTTGTCAGGCTACTGCTCTGAATTCTTTAAGAGACAGCTGGGGATTTTTCCCTCTAGAGGGAGAGTGTAAAGAAACAACAAACTACTTCTCAGTAAAACCAAGCACAAGGCAAATAACTTACAGATTTATGAAGCATTCCAGCTCTACTTTATGGATAGGCTAAATTAGATTTTTTCCAGATGGTTGGCAATGGTGTAACGTAAACATTTTTACTTCACCCAATTTTAGTCTAAGGAGAATAACGACAAAATTTATTTTCCACTCTTACAAATGTTCACCAGGTACTGAGGACAAGCCAAGTACACAATGATAAATGACAGCATGGCAATGCTATCGATATCTCCTCCAAAACAACCTCAATCTGTCAGTCTCAATTTTTTATGATCCTTGAAGATCCCACTGCTTTTGTGACAGTAGTAGTTTCTCCAGAGTAATTATAACTTGCACAATTCCATTCCAATTAAGAGAAACAAAGCCAGAAGCATACTCTGCTCCTAGCAGAAGTTTGCCATGTTTGAAGCCAATTCCTTCTTCCTCTCTGCAAGAAATAAAACCGCACAATTCCTCCTGTGTTTCAAGTCTTTTTACCGCAGTGTCCAGAACAAATGCTACTTGAATATCTCACACCCACACAGTCCTTCCATTTCTCCAGTCAGGAGGAGGAGCTAAAATTGCCTATTTTGGAACTCATCTAAGTTGATGAACATAGCGTTCACCTTGAAGTGTTATGTCTGTCAAGGCCAGGTATTTCAGTATGTCACTTTTCCCTTAGGAACCCCCTATTTCCTTCCCACAACAGGATTTTATATCAATCTCTGCATCATGGTGAGTATCTAACCTTCCACATAATCTTCAGCAATTTCTTATTTACAAGTCATCATCTCCACAAGGACAAAACTTCATCCAGCTGCTTCTCTTGACTGTTGCAACAGTGCTGTTGCAACTGCTCTCAGCTGGGCGATTGTTTCCTTCCCTTTTTCCTGTGCTGTTCTCCAGAGAGCCCTTTAAACCTTCTTCAACTTTCTTGCTCATCAGCAACAACTTTCTGGCTTAGCTTTGTCAAAGTGCTGCTTTCTCCTAGGCAAGGATGCAACCTGGCTTCTTTAACCCTCCAAGGTACTGTATCTTTGATGAAGCAAGATTTATGGTTTCAATTGTCCATAAGTATTGCATCCTTCCAGCAAAACAGCAGCCAATATTTCCAAAAGGAAACTTGTATATGCACAAGATACAGCCCTCTCATGATGAGCACTACAATTCCCTTGTTTTCTCCATATTTCCTCGCATCTTCCCTTTTTATGTTTAGTCTCTATTTTTTATTTAAGCTCTTGCAGCAGGACTATCCTATTGCATACAGCTCACATGGTGGGGCTCTGTTCTGAAATAGTCTTACACCTATTTGCAATGTGTAAAAGGAAAAAAAAAGAGCTAGTTCAAAACCCACCCCTGTTCACTTCAAATACAAAGATCCAAATGCAGCCACATTACATATCAGCTCGCAAGCCCCAGAGATGCTTCATAACAGCAAATCCAGTATGCTCTAGTCCTGTATAGAAGGCACTAAGAAATAAAAATTATGACCCAAATAATTATCAGTTATCATTAATAGCCTTAGTGTAAATAAGGTCATACAGATGAACGCCAGTTTCTCCTCTCCCCCTCCTGCACAATGACTGTAATACAAAAGGACTTGTGAAGTGGGGCTACATCACACAGCATGTAGTTTCACTACAAAGACAATGAAGTTTTCCTATAAACACACTAAGCACAAACGAAGTAACTAGAATCAGACTTGAGTTAACTGAGAGCAAGAGTTACGCTGTGTTCTCCGGATAGGCACCTCTCACCACACTCATTGTTATCTGAAAATGAAAGTTCAATCGTATGTCTGTGAGTTACAGATGAGCTTTGTAACTACTACCAAAAAACCCAAAATATTCATGGAAGTCACTTTAAATGATAGTCACAAATTCTCCTATGGTGCTAGGAGCATTTTTACAGGGATAAATTAATCTTGCATCAGAGTTATACTAGTAATAACTTAATGCTCTTATCACTTCTTTTACATTCAGTTATTTTATTTAGCAGTGATTAATGTGAATTTGCATGTAGCTGAACACACAATGTTAACAGCATTTAGCTTTTATGAGTCAAAAAGCTAGGATTAATTCCTTTTCTCTTACTAAAAGCAACAGCAAAAAGTTACTTTCAGCTAGGCTGAAATGTCAGAAGACAAAAACATCCTGTTTGCTTCATATTCAGTATTTGTAATCTTTATTTCCTCCTCCATGGCCATGACGTACCCAAAAGGATTCACTTACACACTAGCACCTGTAGTTAACAGCTAGTGAAAGAAGGGTGCAATGCTCCTGTGTCAGACAAGCCTTCGGGAGCTTGCAATCCCAAAAAATCTTCCATAAAGCCTAAACCTCATACCGTGTTCACATCTTTAAGTCCTACAGTGCAGAAGAAACAGATAAACACCCCAAAAAAGTATAATACCCATAACAACAGTACCATTTCATAATTGGTTGGTAAATTTGTATTGCGGGTTGTATTATCTTATATTTTGCTCTGAGAAATTCTCTGTACCAGGTTGTCCAGAATATTCACAATACAATTTTAGTCTTTGAAATTATATTCAAAGTGAGTGCCAAAGCAATTAACAGAAAACAATGAAGCTTAACATAATTTATTGAAGCAAGCCTTGAACAAGTTATTTGGGCAGACCCTAGTTTTTGAGTCATTTTGTTTATTTGCATGTCAATGCCTGCAATATACAAAACCAGAGTAAAGCTAAGCATCCCATGCAAAGTCAAAAACTTATAAGAGCTTCTGGTATATTCCAAAGGACTACCATTTTGGTTCTTCTGAAATAAGCTTTATACCTCGGTGATGTTGTAAAGCCATCCACAAACAGGTTAAAAAAGATATCATGCTGCCCAATAACACGATTTAGAAATGCAGATACCAATGCTGAAATAAAAATGCCACATTTGTCCCAAGCAAGGAACCCCAAAACCTGAACACGTTAAGGGACAGAAACATAACTAACTACTAGTCACATGGGCACAAAGTCTGGTTTGTATTTTTATTATTAAAAGGTCTCATCAGTGCTTCACAACTAGTCAAATGCAGGTTACTCATTAAAACTCCTTTAAATTCTCACAGTTTATCAGGAAAGGTTCACACATTCCTGTATGACTGATGACCATGGACAGTCCTTTCTCTAAAGGACATGAGAACGTTTTGCAAAGGCAAAGGACAAAACAAAGCATGCAGTTGGAATAAATACTTTAGAAACACAAGAAAATACCTGTGCCACGTTCAGAGCATACCTTGGAAGGGGTTCAATAGAGAGGAGTGAATTACTAAGACTGACATACACCTTTCCAGAAGTGCATCTGTCACAGATAGCGCTGTCACAGAAAGGGCTGTTCCTAAAACATCCACGGCATGCCAATGGTCACAACACGTACTAGGACAGATCCCCAGGCTCACCCTCCGGAGAAAACATGCTTCTCTCTGTGATCTTTACAGCCTTGATGCAGAGAGTGTAACTATTCATACCACCTACACAACAGTGACAGCTAAGGTCCCATGACGAAGGAAGAATGAAGTCATTCTGTACCTGTCAGCGGGTTATGAATAATGTCAGTGTTCTGTCAAGCATGCACTGTGTTGAACTCTGACAGTCACTCCTACCAGGTGATCTGGCTTCCGATAACACACTTTGTTTTCAAAACCTTAGCTCTGTGCAGATCAGAGGGTTCTGCACAAGCTCACAGCCCTCAGCAGTAGGAGGTACAGGGAACACTCTTCCAGAGGTACAGTATCAATAAGATAAATCCTAGACTTTGCACAGATCCCACCTATTTCAAACCATTTACTCCCACTTGAATTTACTTTTGAAACCAGAACAAAAGTGCAAGACTTCACAAATCACTTTACATAGTATCTCAGTTGCTCAACACATTCTGTGACTGAGGTGTGAGCATCGCTATGAGACTGTGTTCTCCGGATAGGCACCTCTCACCACCCAGGAGATGCACCTTCATAGCTGCTCTGAAACCCCAGGGTGGAGATCCACCGCCTGCTGAGTGGCTGAAAGCTGCTCTCTGGCTCCTGTACTCTCCACACCTATGTGCCAGAGGAGGCTACAGAGATGGCCTCTAATGGTTGTCTGTAATGTAATTTAATTTACTTACAGTCTGTCAAGTACTAAAAGTTGAAATTTCCTGTGCCATTTATCTGGATACGCTAGTAATCTCTCTAATTTCTCACCACGTATTCTTTCTTCTTCTCAAATTTCATTCCTCAACAGAAAAAAATAAAAAAACAGCTAATGTCACTAAGATCACTAAGATCCTGGATCCTCAGAACTTACACACTAATTAAAGAAATCCCAAACACTTACACCTCTTCAAAACAACCTGTAAGAGTCTAAACATGCAATTACTATGACTTAGTTAATTCAACATAACTAGTTACTCCATACTAACTTATTCTTCTATGTTAATCCTCAACAAAGGCCCAGCTGGTTAACCAAGAGTTAACCAACCTCCTTAAAGAAACATTTACATTTCTATAGAAAGGCAAGCATTTACCACTGGAGCAGCTAATTTGGCTGGAATGTGGTTCAGCAAGATTAGTTCTGAGGTCTGGCTGGCTGAGTACAGCTGCAGTGTTTTATTCCTGAAGTTAAAATTTCACATCATGCAGCAATTCTGGAAAGCCACTGCTTCCATGACACCATGCTGCTACCTTTACAAATCCTGGGGTTTCGCTCTTAAAGCATATATTCTAGCTCTGTGAGGCACATATGAAACACGAGGTGATGTTCATTATACAGACATTGAATCTACTTGTGAGATCAAGGAGCACTTAAGCAAAACCAAGTATGGAAACAGCAAGCAGGCATGAAAATAAACACAGACATTCACCAGCATGAGCAAGTAGGGAGTTAGAAGTTCAGTACACTGGAACTCGAGTGCCACCAAAGAATTAATGAACAAGCACATTCATCAGCTTTTCCACAAGCCTAACAAGGCTTTCTTGGATGTGCACTTCCACAGCAAATAAACTTAATTAGTTTTGAAACTAACTTTAAAGGAGAAGACTTGCAAGCAGGGGAGAAAAAAAAGAAAAAGGAAATAAAAAAGTCACTTGAGGCCTTCCTCACAGAAAAAAAATAAAGCTTTCTGTCAAATCTCATATGAAAAGACACTCAGTTTTCAGGTTTTTGCTTTTCTTTAATGGGTCAAAAGGGCACAAGCACAATTTAATAGAAATAGTATTGACAGAATTTAAAATTAGCTCGATACAAAGGAAAATTCATTCCCTGTCCTGTTTAAACCAACTAACAGCATATGTTAATAAAGAGCAACATTTTCATTAGTTTGACATCCCAGGTTCAGGATGCACCTTCTTTCCAGAAAGAGACTCCAAAAGAGCTGGCAGAAGATCAAATATACACACCCTTCATATTAACACTAAAAGAAAAAAAAGAAAAAAAAAAGAGAAGAAAACCCAACAGTCCTGCAGCATGACTGGTGGAATAAGAGCCAACCCCATCTTCTCTTGAGTTGCCAGCTAAAATAAAACATAGACATAGTACTTCAAGGGACAGAAATAAATAGCTTGAACTAGAAGATAAATATTCATGTGTTTTTGTTTCATACATATCTTCTGAAAACATCAGAATGCAGTGTTTCATCTCTGAATGAAAGCTTCAGCAAGGATGAATCTAATTGACTCATGAAATTAGGTTACCAACAACACTGGATCCAAAACATCTATAAAAATTAGCCAAGAAGTCAATTTAATTGGCAATTTAGATACCTGCTGTAATTATTAGGCACTTAAGATCTCTTCAACCTGAGAACAGCTACACAGATGGCAGAATACAGAAGAGGATTTTATTTACCAAGTCAGATTTGTTTCTTACTCTACAGTCTGAATGCAATAGCATCTTCCACCAAGATGTCTTGGCAAGATGAAACTCACTCTGCTTCCACAGAAGAGAAGAGTGACTTCCTTCTCAAGTCTGTTAAAGTGCAGAGAGGTTGAGTGAAGAGGATCAGCTGAAGACCTGGCCCCCTGTCACTTTCCCAGAGTTATTTAATGCCCTGGGGACAGCTGAGGACCTGTACTGGGTTAATGGAGTTAATTTCCTTCCTAGCAGCCCCTATGGTGCCGTGCTTTGGATTTGTGACCAAAATACTGTTGATAGCACATCCATGTTTTATTGCTCAATCACAGAATGGGCTGGGACCTTGAAGATCACCCAGTGCCACCCCGTGCCATGGGCAGGGACACCTCCCACCAGCCCAGGTTGCTCAAAGCCTCATCCAGCCTGGCCTTGAACCCCTCCCGGGATGGGGCACCCACAGCTTCTCTGGGCAACCCCCGCACAGGAAAAAAATTCTTCCACATATCTCATCTAAATCTACCCTCTGTCAACATAAGATATTTCTCGGTTTTGCTCTTCTGATTCTCTCCCACACCCCACAGAGGGGGGGAGATTTTTGGTGTTCAGCTGCCTCCCGGGGTCAACCCACTACAGAGTGAGTGCAGCAAAGCATCCTAAGCTGACAGTTTAGCTGAACTTATTTTTAAAGCACTTGAAACAATAGTGGCAGCAAACTGAACATCTGACAATTTAGCTTTGAACACATGAGCCAAAGAGATTTACGGCAGAGAGAATCACGTTCGGTTCTCTCAGGGTTTTTGGTGATACTTCACAAGAATTAGAGCTAACTGACACGCTAGAAGTCTGGTTTGCAACCGAGTTCAGAAAATTCATTTCTGTATCAGAACAAACCACAACGATTGTCCCACACACTAAGCACTGCCTCAAGCACAAAGCTACAGCACTGTTATTGAAAGTGTTATTTATTGAACATAAAATTTGTAAAGATGAAACTGGAAATGTGAAAATACCCTCACAGTGCAGTGCTGTGAGGAACTGTACCTATAGAACCGATGCCTATCCTCAGCTTCACTTCAGCCAAAAATTCTGTTCTACAGCCAAGCAGAGTGGCTCGCAGAACTTCTACCGAATGTAGCAAACAAAGAAACCAACAAGAAGACTGCGGAAACTTAATTCCAGCAGGTTAGTATGTTCTGATGCAAAACACTTCACTGAAATTCCCACAGAATTCTGTAAATGTTCTCCTTTTTCTAACACTACATCAATATTTAAGACATTTTTCTACCTGAGAGCATCTGGTACAGCATTCTTTGGACTTTCTAGCCTTCCCTTGGAAAATATTTCATTGCCCACAGTTGTAAAGAAAGCAAAATTCTGTTTTATATGCCTTCTCTACCCATGATGCATAATGCTCGGTTTGATCATGACTGATAAACCAGCTCATTTCTAGCCACGCTGTTAAAAAAAATAGTAATTCAATACTGCTTTGTAAAACTGGTTAATTCTTAGTAATCTCCTGAGGATTTGTTTTATCTTATTGGTAAGAGACAAGGTGGGAAGCAATCAATAACTCCAAGCAGAGTGGCTTTGGACACAAGTGTCAGTAGATACATAATTAATCATCCATGAACACGTCTCTTTGAACCAAAACTTACTTTGAAGGTAAAATTAAGTATGCTTGACTATTTCTCATGTAACCACCCCTAGAAACTGGTCACTGAAGTTTAAGAATGCAAAGACAATTACAGCACATAACATCACTGGAGAAAACCCCTAGAAGAGTAAAATTAGTTACAGGTTTCGTTTACAGATCTTCCTACTCCAAGGCACTTTTTGAGCTTTGTCTCTGTGGATGCATTCTCTCCAGGTACGTGGAGTTCTACAAGAGTGGAGTTCTGTACAAGACATCTTACAAATCATTTTCATGGAGACTCCACCTAGCTATCTGCTCAGCAACATTATCCCACTCAGGTAGTAAAATGGTTGCACAGCACCTAGAACTAAGTTTAAGGCCATGTAAATAAAGTTATTTGCATCTCTAAATATAAATAGCATTTTTGTTTCACTATTAAACAACTGTTCAACAGTTTCATTGACACTGTGCAAAGCCTAAAAAAGAATACATGCTCAGGGGAGAAGTTCTGTTCTTCTAACAAAGTCCTCATTTCATCCAGTAAACAAACATGCTGCTAAACAGACCATTATACACAGGCTGGTGAGCTAATTCCTCCCTAGCCTTAACGCACACAAGTCTTATAATTGAGGGTTATTAACAGGATTCTCGCTCTCACTTGATCGCACTGACACGTTGTAGGGAATGGTTTACATCGGCCTCTGCCACCTCAGCAGCTGGAGCTGGCTGGGTCTGAAGTGAGCGACGTGAACCACAGACACCTCAGAATTCACATGTTTACCATCTTCAAACCTTCCATACCATCACTACTTCTGAACTATCACTAGAACCAAAACACAGTAAGATATATTAACAGAATCTTTTGGCAGCTCTAAAATAACTGACTCGGAAGAGTAAAAATAATGAGAGCAAAACCACAATGAAGTTATCCATTCATGAAAACACATTTCTTGAGAAATATCATAAGCATGCAAACTTCTTTTTAACTCCCCAAAGGTTCACAGCATCCCAACAGCCACTACCATTACCTCTTCTAAAACTCTGAGCAGCAAAGCAAAGGAACTGAACTCAAACAGGAATGCCACAGATCAAGGTGTCCATTCATGTGTCGAACAGAGCAATATATGGACTAAGTTTTGGTCTATAAAACCAAGAGGGCCAAGATTAAAAGGTCCAGATGTATTTCTGCAGCTGCAGGCACAATTCACCTTTTGTGCATGCTCCCACCAGATTTATAAACAATCACAGAAAGACAAAGCTATCCAGCCTCCTGCATTTTCTGAATGGAGGGCTGCTGTAATTTACTAAAATCTGTCTCATTAAATTATGTGCATAATAAAATATAATAACCTAAAGGATCTGTCTAGACCAGTAAATGAATTTGCAATTGTAACTGTATTTAAAAAAAAAAATAATCACATTTAAGCAAGCTCAGTCTATTCTTGTAACTTATTGATCCTGAAAATTAAGACATTATCTTTGTGCACTGAATCAACAGTAAATTTTTGAAAAGTACAACTGAAAGTAATGGTAAGCCACATTTGACACATTCTAATTGCTTACTGCTCTCAAGCAACCTGCTGTTACAAGCCTTTAAGAATACAAAGTAAATAATTGCATCATCATTCTTCTGCATAGTAATTATTAAGAATTTGAGGACTGAGATTATGTATTCTTTAATTCCAAATTCTACAGTCATCTATTCCATAAAATAACAAAAACCACAAAAGAATTGATATAATGCATAATCTATATTTTTTTGCAACACAAAACATACCAAAGTCCCTTATCTTCCCAAGTGGCAGACACAGGGTGACCAACTTTTGCATTGCTCTCACTTTCCAATTTATGCCGCTAGGTGAAGATGCCCCTCTGATCAGTTACATATTCAAACTCAGCAAAAACATTCAAGATAATGAGCACTCCATATTTAACACATATTCTCTGCATGCCTGATTTTGTGCATTTCTTACAAAAGACGTAAGAGAATCAAACATCTTGGTTATTTCACAGAGAACAGACTAAACACTAAGCCTTTCGAAACACCGTATTAGTGTTAAATGCAGCCATGTCTTATCAGGTGTCTTCATGACTCAGGTGATAAAACTGATACTAAGTGAAGGACTAGAAAAAACCCCAACTAATAAACAGAAGTTCTTGTTATCGAGTAGCATGATGGTACATTGGATTGTTCAAGGACAAGATACTTCAAATACCAAATCTAATGAATCATCTGCTTAAAAATTCAGTGTACATGCATGTAAATCCTGCTTTCAAACAACAACAACAAAAAAAATCATCTGACTGGCACTACAAACAGTGATTTAAAAATACAGCCTCATCAAAGCAAAAAAGCCTGACTGGTGTGTTTTCCAGCCAACACTAAAATAACAGAAAGCTCAGCTCTCCACCTTTGTTCTCAGTCAGCATGAATTCACACAGTAGAATTCACAAGAAGAAAGACTGAAAGAAATACCAGTTTCAGTCATAAGACCTGTCGGAATAAGCAAGTACGTATCATAGAAAGAGGTAACAGTATTGAAATTAATTTAAAGAAACCATCCAACAGTGAAAATTACCCTCCGTGATCAGTTACCAAATCAAGAACCAAATCATTTGCATACATGTCAGCAAGCAAATAGCAATGTGCACCACACTGTTTTCAGTATTGCATCACCTGAAACTTTTAACCTGTCTAGTCTTCAACTACTTGCAGGCATAAAGTTTATTGTCTAATCATAATTTTCTATCTTGAACTTTTGTCTTCTGTTTATAAGGTTATATTGGCAGGGCTGAAGAGCTAGTTTTGGAGAAAAATGCCATATTTTTTCCTGGACAGCAGATGTCTCAGTGTTTCTTTCAAGCACTCCCTGAAGTTACAGGTTCATTAAGAGGTGCTGTTGTTCAGAAAAGCAACATTAAGAATCAGTCCGGATTTTATCCTAGATTGCCCTCAACTTTCTGTCACATGGTCAAACATTTGTATGACTTCACCACTATTTTAAGAAAACCCATGTTTACAGTAATTGAAAACCCAGAGGAGTAGTTAGGGGAAAACCACTGCCCGGCATTCTTGCTTCCATGCTAGTTTAGCCAGTTCTCCTACTTCCATCCCACAGTGCAGCGCTTTATATTTGGAAGCTACCCAAGTCACTGCTTCCAGAAATTGCCCTGAGGTTTTAGACGTCCCAGAGCATACTGGCATAAAGTTTGTTAAGATGATACGTACGGGGTTCCCCCCAGATGTCAGCATGAACGTGGATTTACTGAACTTTGGAGGGTTAAGTTGGAATGAAACAAATTTATTTTTTCGTGCATACATGAGCTTTAAAAAAGGAAATGCTATGAGAAGAGTGGCACAGCAACGCCAATCTACACTGCAGATCTGCGTCTCCTTTTTACTTTTCCTTTTTGAAATTTTAAAATGAAGGCTATGTATTTTAATTCAGAAAACTCACAATAAATGAAAGCAGTATCTGCTTGCATTCAACGTGCTTTGACAGATACTTGTGAGGGGAAACACAAGGCTACGGCAGACATAAAAAAAACAGAAGGTGATTTAAAATCCAAATCTGAAATTCTGGCCTGCAAGTGCTGCAGAGTAACAAAACGCTTCCAAAAGGAGTCCTGAACCCAAACATACAGACAGCACAAACACGATTAATATCCAAATTAAATAAATGGCAACAGAATTTATACCTTTGTTACCATGCAGAAGTTCTGGTGGCATGTTATTTTAAAAAAAGCCTTTTATCCTGCTATTTTTCTCATCTTGCTTGTCTACCTTTCAGGAGCTCTGTAAGAGAAATATTGAGTAGGTAACTGAAGAACTAAAAGAAAAAAAAAAAAAAAGAGCCAAACTCAAATAAATCCTAACTGCTCCCTGTGCTTCAGCTGTGGCCTGAAGGTCCCCTTGAGGCTCCCGCTCTGTGCTGAAGCCGAGCTCAACACGTTTATCTCGGGAACTGGGTGCCGTAGACTCCCTCGCTAAACTACCCAGCTGCAAAAGCAATCAGGAAAAGAAAAGAAAATCCGAAAAATCCCAACGCTAGGACTGTCAGAGCTCCACCGACCGGCACCCCGCGCCCTGCACAGCAACGTCCTTCACCCCGCTGCCCGCCCCGTCCCCAGAGGAGAGCCCCGCGGCTGAGGACACGGCTCTGCCCCCCAGCCCGGGCACCCGAGCGCTGCCGCCCCGCTGACCACGGACGGGGAACACCGCTGCAGCCCAGCCCGCCTCGGCCCGGCTGCACAGGCCTACGGCGCCCTCACAAAACCACCGACCGGGTCACAGGGCCCGCGTCCGCCGGGGACGAGGGCGCAGCGCCGGGGTGGCCGCGCTCCCCCTGCCCGGTGACCCGGCCGGGCCGTCCCCCGCCCTCGCCCAGCCCGACAGGCCGCCCCGCGCCGCTGAGGAGAGTCGTTNGGGCCGCGCCAGGCCCGGGCGGGGCTGGGGGAGGCGCTCCCGCCCTTCCCTCAGCGGGGCCGCCGCTGCGGCAGGTGGGGGGAGCCGAGCCCCCTGAGGGGAGCGGCTGGGCTGGGCGTGGAGGGCAGAGCGGGGCGGCGCGGCCCGGTGCCGGGCCCGGGACAGGCACGGCAGCATTACCTGGCACCGCGCTCCCGCGACGACCCCGCTGCAACACCCCCCCCACCCGGCACCGCTGACACCGAGGCGGAAGTGCAGCCCTCGCGGCGGAAGAGTGACGCATCGCTCCACCAATCGTAGGGCGCAACCTCGCCCCCCTGTCGCCTAAATGACGAATCAGCTTTCCTGCTCACGCTCCCGGAGGCGGGGCGAATGCTAATCAGGCGGTGAGCCTCACAGTCCCGGGCCGCACCACCGCTGGGGAGACTGCTGGCCAATGGCGCGCCGGAGGGGCGGGGATATGCAGATGAGGGCGGCACCGGAGCCCCCGCTGCCGTGGGTGGCCTCACCTGGCGCGTTTCGGCGGGGGACTGGGAGGTCCCCTGCCCGGACACACGCGGTCCTGCTGCGCCCGCATCGCCGGGTCGTGCTTTGTGGGACGCGTTCATCCTCAGCCAGCTGCGGAGTATGAGCTCGGCTCACCATAACCTCAGTGGCACAAAGTGTACTCCTGTTGGACGGGTGGGAAAAGTGAGATTTTCCGTACTGCTTGTCCTGGCAATGGAGTTATCTCCTGTGGGTACATGTGGGGCTGCCCACGGTCTGGTGTGGTCTCATGGGCCACCTGCGAGGGTTATATGTGAAGTCTTGCTGTGCTACACACTGACTTTGTGTTATTCCCCCAAAACGTGATTTCTGTTCATCCAGCCAGGCTGCTCCAGAGCCATTCCCTGCCAGGAGACAAGCTGGCAGCTGCTTCTCACCCTGAACTTGTGCCTGTTCATACATGACGGGTAACTGGAGACAAGTTTGCCATAGTCCCCTTCAGTGCAGAGCAATTACCAGCGTGGTAAAGCGATTGAGAGGATTTATAGATGTTGGTGCAGGTATCAAAGCTGTGAGCCAGGATTTCAAAGTCGACTTGACTCATTCCCTCAGATAACACCTGTCCTGCTCTCTGTTCACCTCCTTTCTGAGTCTGCAAGGTGTTTTCCTTCACATACCTTTAGACTTCTTCCACCATCAGAGATTTGAAACTCTTTTCCACCGAAATGTCTCCTTCCCTCCTTTTTCAGACCTGAAAGCTGAGAATCGAATGAAATCATTGGACCCAGCAACCATTATTTTAAAAACAGAAAATAAAAAAGATTGAAAGCACGCACAGAGCGAGGTGCTTCAGGAAATCAGCCGCAGAGGTAACAAGCGTCTGTCCTGAGGAGCTAGGAACTGATCAGCCCGGATAAAGTACGTTTCATATCACTCAGACACAACGACCCGTGATATAATTGCAGAGGGAGACCTTGTCCTAGGAAATCACACGGGATGTGGGGAGGGTCCAGCACAAGAGTGAACAAAACCCCCTCGTGAAGGACGAGCTGGAGCCGGAGTAAGGAATGGCACAGAGTGGAGGAGGGCGAGTCCCAGAAATATTTATCCTCAAAATGCGCTCCTGCCATTGATACACTTCTCACTGCAAAGCAAACCCAGGAATTGGCATTTTTATTCTGTAGCACAGAACTCAGCCGTGGATACAAACGGTTTTTAACGGCTGCAAGGCCGGTGGGGAAATCATCCCCACGGCAGACCGCAGCACCGGGACAACTCACCTGGGCAGGGGGTGGGAGGGGGTCCGCAGGGCCAGGCAGGGGTGGAACTGTCCCGGGGGGGTGGCAGCATCTCTGGGGGGTAACCCAGGCTTAGGCAGCGAGGCCAGAGCCCGGTTGCACAGGTACCTGCTGGAGGCACCACAGCTGCTTTGCGAGGAAGGGCGGTGGTCGGAGGCAGGAGTGACGGCAGGGGCTCACAGCGTGGTGGGATTTATTCCTCCACCTGCAATTGTGTAAAGTACGTTTTCAGAGGTGCAGCAGCAAAAATATGAAGCACTCCTTTGCTGTCTGGGTCCCTCCTGCCCTGGCACGCTGTGATTGTGGAGCATTGCTCACCCTGAACGAGCTGACAGCTCCTGGCCGCCAGCCACGTGCTGACCGCGGACGAGACACGGATTAGCAGTGATCACGCTCCTTGCTCTGGCACGCGTGTGCGGTTGTCAATGCAATCTCTGGTGAGGATTTCTCACACACGCAGGGACTGAGGAGCACTAAGGGTGGGCACAGCCGGCTCTTAGGGTGTCTGTCTGTCTCTGGATCCACTCTTGCTACACCCACACGTTGTCTCACCCCTGTGTTCACCCAGGTGAAGCTGCAAGGCAGGTGTTGTTGGACTCATCTTTAGGGAAAACGGATCTTTGGGAGGACAGGGTAATTTCTATAATTCCAAATCTGGTTTTAAGATTTTCCTGATTTGCCCAGAAAAGTGATTATTTTTTTTCCAGTAAGCCTTGATTCAGCAGCCCATTGCTGGATTGCTCAACATTAAGCACAGAAATATTCCTATTGCAGCTTTTCAGCAAAAGCCCACAAACAGAATGTAAGCATCAATTTAAACTATTTTCTGACTGAACAGGCCTTTGTCATAAGTAAGCAGCTGATGTGGAAGAGTTCTCCAGACAGATCGCGGAAAGAGAAATCCACTGATGAGATGACCAAGGAGCATTTAATTTTTGTAGCTTTTGCAGGTCTTGATTGCAGGTGTGTGCATTCTGAGCCTGCCACAAAAATCATTCTCCCAGGTATTTTGTGGGCATTTGAACTAAATGCCCATGCTTAGCAAAAATAAACCCAATTGACAATATCTTCTTTTATTAAATATTCAGGGGCTACTCACTAGCAATCTAAAAATCACAAAAGCCCGAAATTGGACAGGGAGAAGAACCTAGCTCCGTATTTTTCTCCCTCCTGTGTTGGCAATGAGGGGAGAGAACAGTTACCTTTTAAAGGAGGTGGCATGGAAAATTTTGCCTTGCTGGCAAAAGTTTTGTCAACATTAAAAGTAATTAAAACAGGGTTTTACAGTGGAAAGTATTGAGCAACTGTCTTAGGCATAGGTGTAACCAGCAGCTCCACCTACAATAAACCCAACGCAATCCACTTGGAAAGCTGAGCTGAGCAAACCTTGTCCCTGCAGCAGATTTACAAAACCTAAATTGCGAGAGGATAAGGAAGGGCAAAATGGAAAAACAAACCACATTGATCCTGTGATTTAGAGGTAATGCAAGGAAATGTGGCACCTTACAGCAAAAATACTGATCGTCCTTCACCAGCTGTGTGTAGGCACGGGCAAATGCCTCTGCCGGTCTCCTTCAAATAAGCCAGTGGCCAAAGGCAGCCACTTCGGTCCCAACACGTGTGGGCAAGTGCTCAATTCTGCCATGGGAAGCTCTTTTCAGCCGACAACCCCTTGCCAGGGAGCTTCAAAACCAAACCTGTTTGTTTAGTGATGCTCCAGCATTTTCTGCGTGGTGCTGCTTCGGTCCCTCCTCCACGCCGTGCTCGTCCGCAGCGTGAGGCGGGGGTTCCCGGCACACCGTGCCTCTGCAGCGTTTGAAAGACACGGCATTGTCCTCGTATTTCTGTGCCAAATGTGCTCGGAAACGCTCCCACCCCTGTCTAACAGCTTCACCTCAGAGGAGTCCACACTGGGAGGTTAGTTTGGATGAAGGGTGTGAATTCAAAGCAGAGTAGGAATACCAGAATGTCTCCGAGCAGATAAGCCCGAAAGTATCAAAACAATTGATTAAACATACCATCACTAATTGCAAAATCATCAGAGAAGGGCAATAAGCATGCTCCAAAGAGAAGGTTGAGCATCCCGGCACCGGCAGGGACGGGGCAGGTTTGGGTTTGCCATCAGCCATCAGCCACAAGGAGACATGGATGTGGAAGTGGGACGTGGGGAAGGAGCAGACCTGGTCAGAGGAGGAGCAGGGCTGTGGGCAGGGAGACAGCCCACCCGGTCCCTGCCCCGGGGGGTGCTGGCTCGGAGGGGGCAGAAGCTCCCCAGCCCGGGGCTGGTACCTGCCGGGGTGACCGCGCTGTGCCCCGATGGAGACAGGGGTTTTCACAGCCTGTTCTCTGCAGTTTCTTGTTAAATATTAATCGTGATTATTAAAAAGCAGCACACCCCTGTCACACCGAGCCACAGGCTGTGCAAACATGGAATAGAAAGAAACTTTCTGCCACAAAGAGCTGGTGGCGGCAGGCTCTCCCTCTGCCCAAGTGAGAGGAGACTGCGGCCGGATAAAAGTGAGCCAGGCACCGCTCTGCAAAACGGGAAACATCCACATCTTCCCCCGTCTGAATAATAAAGATTTCCTCCCATAGCCCGTTCCATCTTGCAACACGGATATTATGAATTCTATTGGTGGTGATAGTGTGTTTTGTGTTGCTGGCACTAAAAAAAGGAAGATATTGTGAAAGAGCTCGTGTCACATAGATTTATTTAATATAAAAAAGACATTCAAAAAGCAGGCATTGGTAACACTGATAAGGCTTTAGAGAAAAACAATCATAATGCTGAAACCACATGAATTTTAACCAGAATGTGCAAAAAAAGCAATTCAAGAGAAGAAGGAATACGTAAATAATGAGGAACATGGCAAAAGCTGAATAAGTGGAAATAGCCAGTCTGTTAAAAGGCTGAATCAGCATGTTCTTTGTAACGGCATGGAAAGGAAAAGACACAACAGCCTGTATCCTCTGCTCCAGGGATAATTCCCCTGGGAGCTGCACCCATTCAGCTGAGAGGAAAGCTCAGGGGCTGAGCCACTTCTATATAAAATAAAGTTTTGAAAATCTCCCTGGTCAAAGCTGTGAAAGCTCAAAAGCCGAATGCTGAGCGTACAAGGGGGCTTTCCACAGAAAGCCAGAAAGCTTCCTCCAAACCATACTTTCTCACCGTCTGGATGTTACTCTCTGCTGAATCCTGAATTATCCTGATTCCAGAGATGACTCCCACTCCTGGCACTGAGCAGAGATGAGCAGGAGGTTGTAGTTGGGATACAAATAGTTGGGCAAAACTAAGTGGCTTCCATAGCCCGTCTCACCCTCCCTGGGATGAAATTCTGTGGTTCTCATGCATCTCCACAGCAGGGAAGACGGGGGCGGATCAGCTTTGGCTGGCAGGTTCAACCCCCTGACCTGTCTGGGGTTTGGGAAGCACCGCAGGGGGACAGCAGAGCCCCCGTGGAGCCTGGCTTTTAGAAACCTGCTCCTGCTGGGTGCCCACGAGCTTCGGCTGTCTCTGTTTCAGGAGCACATCCAAAGACACTCAATTTTCCCAGTGCCCATGCGCCATCATGCTGCCGCCAGTTTGATCTGCCAACGATCAATGATGCTTTAGATCCTAATAAAGGTTTATTTGTCAAACTTGGCCACAAGAGCATCTTATTTAGAATTAATTACAATGTCTGGTTTTAGCTACATGTTCAGCAGCATGGCGAGTTACCCTTGTACTCTTTGGACCAAATTTCTATCTCTGGATGGCAGTACTTACATCAGAGATTAATTCAGTGGCTTGTGTGATGCTTTCTTGCTGGAAATTGAAGTCAATAGAAGCTAATTATACTTACTGATGCAAGACCAGAATTGACGTGTTAGTGAAATTTAACCTGAGTGCTTCCTTGGTAACTTATCTCTGTCTCCAGGATCTCACCCGTCACAAGCGGCTGGGCAGGGTGGGTGCACACGAGGCAGGGCAAAGGGATGCTCCCCACAGCCCACTCTGTCAGGGAGATTTTCCGTTGGATACTCCCCATGCTAAGTCAGAAAGTAAAACAGGTAATATGAAGATGTTTCTGATGTCAAGTAAATTAATTTCATTATGTTATTTAGGAGATAAGAGGCTGAGTGTCCGAGACCAAGAGCTGACTGAGGGAGAATGATGACCCCAAGAGAGAGGGAGATGATGCTGAGAAGGACAGACCTTCTGGATATATCATACATGCCTGATATGGAATATACCATAGCCCCAGTTACTAGCCTAGGATTTTACCATCGGTTTAGGGCTGAGACCCAACTTGGCCAATGCCCGCACACCCAGGGTACCACCTCCTCACGATGCAGCACGGCGCTCAGGCATCTACTGACCCTGGGAACGGGCTCAGGCCACTTCAGCCCTGCAATTCTCTAAAAAAATCCCTGGATTTTAGCCCTACCTCTTGTGGTTGCCAGCAACACCTGCAAAAAGGAAAAAACAAAACAAAACTGGGTATAGCAGACTGGAAGTTTTTTTTACTGATACACTATAGACTGTTCCAGGTCCATTCAGCATGTAGTTTTCTTTAGCTTTGTAAAATTAGCACCTTTGATCCAACAAATATTTATATGTACATGTTACTTGCTGGGACAGTCTCCTTTACTGAATGTAACAAAGTCCTGTTCACTGGTCCCTAAGCAACCACTAGAACAAACTAATTATAGCTCCAAATTCACACGCATCCATCAAAATAAGGTCCAGATTAATTTTGTGTTGCCTCAGTATCTTCTGTGCTTGAAGATTAGCATCTAAACTTGCCCAAAATAAATGATCCTAATTTACAGATTGGTTGTAAAAGTAAGTATAAAAAAGTCTTATAATGAAATTCCACCAAAAAAAAAAAAAGTAATAAAATAGATAGGATATTTGAGCATGAACAAAAAAAAAAAAATCAGATGCTGTCCCAGCTCCTGTCCCAGATGGAGTTGGGAAGTTTGGCTCTGGATCTGAAATCTGTTATACAAGCGATCCCCGACAGCCAGACAAACTGATGTGCCTCCCTCATCAGCTTCTGTGTCAGCTACAGCTGACTCTATTTACTTTTAGCCCAGAGGAGGAACTGGGAGCAGAAGGAAAAGAAAAAAAAAACCTTCATTGATATTCAGAAGGATGCCTTACACGTCCAGCATTATTTTTGTCCAAGGGAGCTCTTTCAGAAAACAGGAGAAAACCAGTGATTAAGGGGAAGAATGGCCATCAGGGGTGAAGAAAGGACCCTGTGGTGGAGGAAGGGGCTGTATTCCTCTGTCTATTAAAGTGCCATGAATCATTTTGATTACTGTGTGTATATTTGGTAACGGAAAAATGAGGCGGACTCGGTGTGGGCACTGTGGGAAGCCAGGGTTTGTTACCTTAACTAAGTGCCGAATTAGAAGTCTTTAATGATGAAGGTTGAAATTGCAGCTGGCAAGTAACAGTCCCCTCACCCTGATGGTGGAAGAAGGATAAAATCCCTCCTTGTCCCTGCTTCCACCCAAAGGAAAAGATGTCTTGAACCCAGAGCACAACTCCAGCTGCGGGAGCTGAGGGTGCCTGTTCCCCGTGGGTGAAAATTAACCGCTGAGCTTTGTAAAGAGAGAAATCATCCCTGGGTGTCAGGCTGGTGGCAGCGGTTCCCAAGCACCGAGCACAAACGCCGGCATCTCCAGCCATCCGGCCCGTGGCCACAGGCAGGCAGGAAGGAGCCCTGCCAGCTGGCTGCCTGCGAAGGGTTCCAGCAGTGAGAAACCGCTCTGCCGGCATCGCTGCCCGAGCCCCTTTCACACTGTGATTTATTCCTTGTCACTGGGGGGGACAGGACCTGGCTGGAGGGGAGGAGAAGCCGCTTTACCTGTGCTCGGCGATTCTGGATGCACAGCACACTTGCCTTTTTCAAGCCCTGTCATTGGGAAGCAGATTTTGCAGGTCCTTTCTGCTCATTTACACATAGGGAGGGTTTCTCACTGGCTGCCGGAGCTCAATTTTGGCTCCAAGCATGGCATTTACACTGGTGTGAATAATGCCCAAGAAGGCACGACTCACAGGAAACTTCTAATTGCCCAAGAGGTGATTCATGAGTAGGCTTGCACTGTCTGCGTTAAAACAGCAGCACCAAAAAAAAAACCCCAAAAAAATCACTGAAACCTCCAGGCTGTCTGGCAAGAAAGTGCCCCAGTAACCCTGATGTGCTGGTGGGGGGTGGCCAGGGCTTCTTGCAGGCTGCTGCGGGGCCGGTGCAGAGCTGGGGTCTGCCGATGGCGCAGCTCAAGCTGTGTCCAGCTGAACCGTCCTCCTTCAGTGTCCCTCCAGATGCAGCCCGTTGGTTTCTGGCAGTGACTTTGCACAGACCAGGAGCAGCCCTTCTCTGGGAGCACAGAGCCAGAGGGAATGAAGACTGGGGCAGAAAGGAGTGGGGTGAGGAAGGAACAATGATTGGTGAGCCTCCGATGTCCTCAAATGAATCAAGGAATCATAGAATAGTTTGGGTTGAAAGGGACCTTTAAAGATCATCTAGTCCGACCCCCTGCCATGAGCAGGGACATTTTCAACTAGCCCAGGTTGCTCAGAGCCCAGTCCAACCTGGCCCTGAACACCTCCCGGGACAGGGCATCTACCACCTCTCTGGGCAACCTGGGCCAGTGTTTTGCCACCCTCATTGTAAACATTTTTTCCTTATATCTATCTGAATCAACCCTCTTTTGGTTTAAAAACATCACCCCTTGTCCTATCATTACAGGCCCAATTAAATAGTCTGTCCCCGTCTTTCTTATAAGTCTTCTTTAAGTATGGAAGGGCCACAATAAGGTTTCCCCAGAGCCTTCCCTTCTCCAGGCTGAACAACCCCAGCTCTCAGTCGCCGTAAACACAGAGCATCCACTCCAGAAGCCCCGAGCAGAGATCTGGGAGGATTTCAGGCAGCAGGGAAGGATGGACCTCAGAGGGAACCCCAACTCCTGCCTCCAAATTAAAGGCTGGAGTGAGGCTTCTTGTGACTTACCATCACCTCTGCCTTGGCAAACCCCTCCACTCGTCCAGAGCCTGCTGCTGCGAGGTGGATCACTTTCCCGGTCTATTCCTCTTCCCATCAAATACAAATACATCAAATACAAATTTGATGGGAAAAAAAAAGTTGAATACAAACTCAGGAATTTGGGAGCACGGCCCCATACTGCAGTCCCACGGGTATCCCACCACTGCTTCACCAGGCAGCACCAGAGGAGGGTCTGTGCACACGTCTGCGTGAGCACAAACAAAACCAAACACACAGAGGCAGCTGGAAAGCCAGGCAAGTGATGGGGAGAGTCTGGGAAGAAATTTCAGCCCACGAAGTGTGAGCACAGGAGTGGCCACCAAGCCCCCACGTGGGTTGTGCTGTACATGGTCCATGAGATGATGCCCAGCAAGCTCAACCCTCTATCCACTGTAGAGGGGACTAGATACACTCCCAGGAGAGGGACATTGTGAAACTGGACTGCCAGATTCGCAGGCACCAAGGGGACAAAATGAAGGTTGGAAAGTAGACCAATATCCATCCATCCCTGGCAGTGCTCGGATCAAGTGCCCTTCCAGCCCTGGTGAACACGATCAGGTTTTCAGCAGGAGAAAAAAAAAAAAAAAAAGTTGCCTGCTCGCAACAGCAGCCTTGCGAGGCTGCACGTGTTCCCACCACTTCAGACAAACAGCAGTGGAAGGGCTTTTTCCTCTCTTTTGTATGTGCAGCCGCTATTTAATGTAAATGTACTTACCAGAAATTGAATAACTCCCACGCGAGTAATTTTATCCCCATCCAACATTTAAATTATAAACGCAATAATCTGCAGCACCGCCGGTTACAAGGCAAGGCTAGAATTCCCAAGGCAAGAAAAGTCTATTTTTAGACCTTTCAAGCTGAAATTTTTACTAGATGTAGAAATTTGCTTCCTCCTACTGCCTCGGGTGTTAATTTGCATTAAAAGTTTCAGGGTTTTGTTTCTCAGGCTTTTGAGTGGCACCTGGTCAAACACCAGCAAAACAAACCAGCTGCTTTCTGCCACCCGTCAGTGGGGAAGGAGCGCAAGAGGGAACCCCTCGTGTGTGGCTCTGCAGCTCTGCCCGGGGAACTGATTGCCTAACGGGGTTACTCTGAGATCACAGGGAAGTGATGAAATGGGTTGTTTCCCTTGGTGACATCCCCTGGCCGGGATGTTCCTCGGGCAGGGGCTGTGCTGACCCTCGCCAAATGGTTGCAGCGATAGTCCGTGTGGCTGGCAGCAGTTGTACAACGCTGCTGTCTAGAGATTTCAGAAAAGATGCTCCTGACTCACATTTGCAAATGACATTTAAATTCATGGGTTGGGTTCTTTTTCTCTAGTTTTTTTCTCTATTTTTTTCATATTGCAAGTATTTGATGGTTTGCTTGTTGCTCTTTTTTCTGCCTGTGGTACCCAAAAGAGACCGAAACACAGTGCAAACCTCTTGTTACCCACTTGTGTGTGGCAGCAGCAGAAAATAAATGAGTGAGAGAAAAGCACCAGACACACCACAATAACCAGCAGCTCCTTTCTGCTGGTGCCCACGGGGCAGGGCAGAAGCACGGCTCTGGGATGTGCAGCTCGGGGGTGGATCATTTTCTGCTCCATGTAACGGCGTTTATCAGCTGGGCTGATAATAACTGGCTGGTGAGATGTGATGCTCCTCCCAGATGAGGGCTGTAGAGTGATGCCTTCCATGCCCAGATCCATCTGGGATTACACCGGGGTGAGAAATCCCAGCCCTGTCATGTCCAGACCAGTCACCCCATCAACATTTCCTAATCAAACAGTGCCCAGATGGGAGCGCAAGGACTGGCTTGTCTGCCCAAACCCAGCTGTGTGGCAGCTCGGTGGCAAGAGCTAAACATCACTGTGGTGCCTCTGAATATCAGAGAGGGACCCTGTACAGAAGCAGATGTATGTCTCTGCAGGAGCCCAGGCTCCCCAATACCCCGTGAAAGGCTGCAGCAGAGCAGATGGAAGTTAATTTCCTCCCCTCTGCAGCGAAATGCACAGCTTTCCCCAAAGTCATCAGGCTTCAGTTGTGCTCAGGAAAAAATAATAAAAGATTGTGACAACTGGAGATGCAATTCATCTAAAATGTTGTCTTTTTTTTTTTTTTTTTGAGAACTAGCAGCAACAAAAATTATACAAAGATCAAAGGGAAAGGAGGCTGTACTCAGGGACAGCTCAAAAATAATATGGGGCAGTTGCTGAGCAACTCTCCAGTGCAAAGTATTTCTGTTTTCTGGTACCTCCCACATCTGTACAAGAGGGATGGTGTCTAGTAATAGTCAAAGTCCCTGTGATTGCCTGAGTGCAATTAGATCTGAGGTCTTTGCAAACAACTCCTATCAATCAACTTCAAGCCATTGATCTTACATCTAAAGCATTTATTGAAAAATAAATTATGCTTTTTTGATCTAATCTACTATTAAGGTTTTTTTTCTTCCTTTCTGAGGCTGAGTAAATAAAATCCTTCCATCAGAACTTGCTTAATAATTATTCTGGACACACAGTGGACCAAATCCTGAGTGCGAAGCAAAGCAATGACTTAAAGAAACCAAAGGCTGATTCCTTTTTCTCTGGTCTTCCTTTTTTGCTGGAATAGCTATTCTTCAACCAGGCACTCACACGATTTGGTGCACAATGCTAAATGCATTCCCATAATCGGGGCATTGTCCCTTATCTGCCTAGAGCTGCCACACACATGTGCCACAGGGACCTGCCCGCTGCAAAGTGGTACCCGAGGATTTTACCGTTCTCCTCCTGCAGCTGGTCCGTCCCTATCCTGCTTTTGCGTGATTTGGTTCCAGATGCAAAAATGCTTTTGTCCTCTGAGGAAGGACAGTGAGCATCCATCTGTGGGGATCCTCCAGCATCAGGATCATGCTGATGCTATCAGACAGTGCACAGCCTTGCCGAGGACTGGAGGGGTGGGTGCTGGGACAACTCCATAGCAGGGCTGGGACCTTGGTCAGGGGGTCGCTATCCTTCACCCCTGCTGGGGTCTCGGGGGAGGTGGTGTTTAGATCCCCAACAGCCGTGGAAATATTTTGCTTCATCTTGTTTTGTCACAGAAGTGAATAAACTTGAGGCTCCAAAAAGGGAGGAATGAGTAAGGCTGCTTTGGGGCTGGGGCAGGTGAGTGGGGCAGGGAAGCAGGTCGGTGTGTTCCTGCCAAAGCACATCGGGGGTACGAGGCTGTGGCACGACTGCCTGTGACCCCTTGTCGCACACAGAGCCATGCAGGGGAAGAGCCCGGGGCTCCCACCATCTCCACCCACCCCGCAGCAGTGTGGGGATCCCACTTTTCCATCACCCTCTCCAACTGGGCAGGATGGAGTCGAGCCTCAACACTTCCCACGGGGAAGGGTCCCTGCAGCATCCCAGGAGCAGGGTCAGCCGCAGGATCGGGGTCCAGCCGAGCCCCCCGCATGGCGTTTCTTCCTGGGAGACGGACCTGAGACAAAACAGATGCTTGACCCACGCTGCCATCAGGGCTTGCCCTGCTATTTCCCAGTGTTGTCTTTCTTCAAATACCCCTTTGAAAGCAGCGCAGCCAGCTCAGCTCTGCCTCTTGGATGCTGGCAGGCTGCCACCCGTTAATTAAGGCTGCTGGTATGTCTAACGCTGGCGGCGGCGCGGAGGCTGTGGGAATCAGCGCAGGAGATCAGGTGGCTGCGGAGCTGGGTGATGACTTGGACATCTGAGCTAATACACCAGAGTACCAGTGTCAATATTAGCACCCGCGCCGAGCAGATCGGCTGGTGCCGCACAGCAGCACCGCACGCACCTTGGTGAAATCAGAGCAGCTGCGTTTCACTGTGTGGAGCCTCTCTCTTGCAAGATGCAACTTTATTTTGCTGCTTTCTTCAACCCTGTTGCTCCTTGCCCAGGTTCCCAGGAGGAGAGGGCTGTTCCTCTCCAGCCCACCCAGACACTGCGGTCGTGCAGCCCTGGGGCTGTGATTCTATCCAGTGTGCAACGGCCACGCACGGGACAGGGTGACAAGGCACAGCAAAGCGTGTGCCCACCTCAAACCCAGGTTTCCAGCAGCCACCGAGCTGCACCTCCCCGTCCCCGCTGTCAGCCGTGTCCTAGAGAGCGTGAAAGCTGAAGTGGATGTTTCAGAAAATCAGCCTCACGTTGCAAAATGCTTTGGGATCTCAGCTGGGATGTGGGACTCTGCCTCCACCAAGTGCTCAGCAGGAAGAAGAGGAGAAGAGAGGAGAGAAGAGGCTGCTCAGGCTGCGCTTGTACGACGCAGACGGGCGCGCAGCACCTGCCATTGGGGTTCTGCCTCTCGGTCTCCCCTGGAGAAGCGGATTGCTCCCGTGTCCCCCCAGGCAGGCTGATTTGATCAGCTCTGCTTGAAGATAACGCCACAGACAGAGCAGTGGTGCCGTTAAATATTTTCGCCGCTCTGTGCAAATGAGAAGCAGGGAGAGCTAACAGAATGCACAACGGCAGATAGTGACAGGCCAGCAGTTACCCACACAGTCCTCTCCCCTCCTCGTCCTCGTGCTGCTTTTTCCACTGCTCCACGCTTGCCATGAGCCCGACACAGCGGCCGGAGCTGTGAGGATGATGGGCAGAGCAATAGAAAAGCTCTTTGGAGCACATCTCTGAAGCCCCATCAGCCCCGATCATCTCTTCATGGCCAGGGCAGGGGGTCGGAGGTTGACTTAAGCTGCTCTGAGCTGCTAAAATTAGGATCATTGTGAAAAAAAAAATCTTAATCAGGATAATTGAATTAAAGGAATATAATGGAATTTTTCCTGCTTGTTTCCAAGAGCGCCTGTAACTTGATAAAACTCTGAAATCCAGCTGCTGTAAACAGCAACCCATGTGCTTTCCCGATCACTTTAATTTCTTGCTCAGTGCCGAGTGTCTCTTTAGTAACTGGTTTTCAATATACTGTGCGCTTTGCACAATGACTTTGGCTGTGAAAGCCTGCCGGTGTGTGCCGATGCTCAGAAGGGCTGGGACAGGCTGGGGAGATCACACAGATAATGTCCACACATAGGAACAAACAAGAACAATTTTAGACAAGCAAGCTGGGATGAGATTGCTTTGAAACTGGCGAAGTGCTTTAGAAAAATGCCATAATATTCTTAAACGCCCAGTGTCACCTGCAGTGTTATTCGGAATCACTTCCCTCTCCTTCCCAACCTGCCGCAAGCGAGTGGGATCGGCAAAGCCCGGCTGTTGGCGCTGGGAAGAGCATCAGCTGCGTGTGATGTGTTATCAACAACTGGAATTATTAACTCTGGTTCAGAAAGCTGCTCAGAACCGACCCCGGTGCCTCTACACACAATCGTTTGCAAAATGACAAATTGTGATTTAGACAATTCGTCGTGTACCTGAGCAAATGCAATTAATTTATCGCCGTGCTCCGCGACCCCTCCCTTTTATATCACACCACGTCGTGCTGTCAGACAGCGCCGACAGAGAGCAGAAAGCAAAGAGAAGGGGAAACCTTCTGAAGTGACAGGTGGAGCCTTTCCCGCAAACCACCCGACCCGCGGAGCTGGAGCTGAGCAAGACGAGGGGAAATTAGAGAAACTGCCCTGGGGGCCTGGCTGGGCAGGGTGGCAGGATGGGTGAGGGGTGGGCAAGGTGAACATCCCAGCTCCTCACCTTCTGCCAAAGCTTTTAGCCATCAGGGAAACACTAAAGGTGACTGGCACCAGCTTGGTCCTTCCTCCGTTCCCAGTTGCCCTGACTGGGCTTCTCCAGCCGGCCCCATTGCCGTGGAGCATCCCTCTGCCCGCGGGGAGCTGATGCTTTTCCTCTCCTTCAGCATCTGGTTGGGAAATGGGAAAACCACCTCTGCACAGTGGGCAGAGAGATCCCCCCAGGCCCCGTGGGAGCTCTGTAACCCCAGAAAATCTCCACGCGATGCAGGTCTGCCTCTCATTCCTATTTTTGCTGCTCTCCTCTGTTCTCCAAGCAAATTATTAGGGAATCCTCCACCCGCCTAGCACCAACCAACGCAGCCTTCATCAGCTAATACCACCCACAAGAACTGCACGGCAGAGTTTCGTGTCTGGTTGACATTCCTTTTCAAAGCTTTCCGGTGCCTCGTAGGCCCTGTGAAAGGAAAGAAGAACAAAACAGGTAGGTGGGGAATTATTTCTCTCTTCCCCTTCCCTGCTAACAGGCGACGTTTCGCAGCCTCCGTGTGGGAAGTGACGGGGTAAGTGGAGTTTCTGTGACCGCTGGTTTTAGGAAAAGCAGGTAGGGATTATTGTGTGGGCTAAAAGGAGCCCTGACTCCCAGCAACCCCCAAATTCTTGCTCCTATAGCATGCACTCTGGTGCTGTACCGCCCAGGAAAATCGCTGGTTGACCCTCATCCCCTGGAGGTGCAGGATCCCATCAGTGACCCTGTGTGTTAGCAGCTGTGCTGAGGCAGAGAGCGACCGGGTGATGATGGCAAACAGCCTCTGGATGGAAGACCCAGTTCCTACACAAGTTGTTTTCCTGCGGCTCTTGTGTGATTCAGTCCTTAATTCACACCAGAGGTGTCTGACCTTGCTCCTTGTCCTTGGCTTCTCCAGCACCCCCCCTCCCAGCTCCCGTGCGGCTGCACCCTGCGTAGGCTGAGGTCAGTGCTGCCAGGACGTGATTACTTACTGCAGAGGGGAGGACTTTCAGTTTTCCTTTTTTTCCAATTATTTGTTCCAGGATGCTCTGAACTCTGCTGAGATCACAGCGACTGTTACACTCGGGGGCAGCTTTTGGAGTCTCAGCTGAGCAGGTTCACAAGGAGAGGAACATCACAAATGCAGCCAGGAAAATGCGAATCCTGTTACTCACAGCAGCAGTGAACTCTCTTTTTTTTTACAGAGGAACAGGTCAGAAACTTCAGCAAACACCAGGCTGGGTGGTGAGATGGATTTTGTTGCTAAAACACTGTTCACGGCATGCCAGCCCAAGGAACAGACCTGCTGGAGGTTTCAGCTCCAGGAGCACTCTGGTTCCTTTGCCCCACACTATTTCTCTCTGCACAACTCTGACTCCAAATGACTGGCTTGTCTAGAAGCCAAAGCAGCTTCAGGAATGTGTATTTGGGCTTGGAAGGGGAGGACAGTAGCAGTACAGGCAAAACCATCCTGAGCATCACTGCAGCTTCGCCTGCGGGGAGCTGGTGCTTCCTAAATGCTTTGTCTTCCTCCTGTCACCGTGTCCCTTTTAATCCCTCTTCCCCGTGCTTTTGTAGTCAGATGCCTGACATACCCTCTATTAGTCTCTGCTGCCTTGTGACAAACATCAAAAGGAAGCCAGGAAAAAGATGAAGAATCAGAGATCAGGACCTGAAGCGGTAGCTAATAGAAGCGAATACATTAGGCACACCAAGGCTCAATCTGAAATACATTTTCCGTCTGCCTTTGTTAGACAGATCTAAGGGCAGGCTTGGTGTTGTCACGAGCGAGGAGAGAAGGGGTTGAGGCAGGTTTTTATCAGAAAAGTCGGAGTCAGGGAAAATCCTTGTACAGATGAAGGTCTCTCTAAACTGGATGGATCTGGAGCCTGTGGGCAAACAGGGGCTCAGGCTTTGGAAGGCAACAGGTGGGTGGGGGGAGCAGCATCAATCCCACTGCTCGGAAACTGGGCAGCTGAGCAGAATCCGGCCTCTTCAAACACAAAAAAGAGGGGTCACGGTGGCTCACAGGGGGTGGGACAGGGACCTCGGCAGAGCTCACAAGGGCTGGAAGGACAGAGAGATGTGGTCCCCTCTCCCCAGAAAGGATGCCTCCCTTTGGGGAAAATGCTCTTGGTAACTTACTGTGAGCTGCTGGACCTTACAGCCTTTCCCAGAGTGCCCTGGAAAGTGCTTTTGGAGACACAGCCCCTTGAAGATCCTGCTAAGAGTGACAATAGCAGCATCTCCAGTAACTTTTGCATGTTCTTTGCTCGTGGGATCCCTTGGGACATGGGCCAGCCCAGGGTGCCCATCTGAGGAAGGTGCTGGTCACAGCCCAAAACCGGTCAGACAGAGGTGCTAAGGCAGCTTTGGTCCAGCCAAGCCAATTCTGCCTGCATCTATCTCTGCTTGTACCTCTCAGCATCTCCTCCCTGCCCTCCTGGGCAGTAGAGCAGAGTTTTCAGTTTTAAAGATGAAGAGTCCCCTACCCCAAGGAGGTGCAGCCCAGCCTGGAACAGAGAAGATTGTCCCATCTGCGTGGCAGAGGGACTTGTCCCGAAAAGGGTGTCTCGGGGAATGAGGGTGCTGTCCATAGGACCTGGACAAATGCCGCTGGAACATTTCACAGGAACCACTGGAGAGAGAGAGAATAACAACAACCTTCAGTCCCCCTTGGCTAGACACTGTCTAGGAGCCTGGAGACACCAGGTTTCATTATCAGGGGCTTTGCAGAAGTCAAACGTTCAAATAAACAAGTTAAAGCCAGCTAGACTGCTGATTTTCCTAATCTCGGCAACAAAGAACTTGTTTGCCTTCTGCTCTTCAGAGAAATAAATTTCCTTCTGTGCTATGTTGCTTTTACAACCTAATATACATGGGGAATAAATACCAGACAGCTAACCCAAGCTTTAACTTACAGAAAAGCCCCCCGAATATTGTGCCTAAAGGACCCTCCAGCTTGTAGGACACTGAACACCTGATGGGAGAGTCTGGGGACAGCTTCTGCTCTCAACTACTCCGGCGTGACTCTGAAGGAACTCTCTTGGTTCAGTCAAGTTGTGCAGAGACAAGAGCGAAGTCGTCTTTATATTTCTGCTTGGAGATGACCCGGCAGGGCGAGGGCTGCGTTGTCTTCCCTGTTGCACACAATGAATTAATGCGGTTGCATCTTTGTAGGGGAGAAGGGAATCGGGCCCACGTTGAGCGGCGGTAATGAATTAAACTGAATTTTGATACATATTAGAGAAATGTTAGTTTCTATATAAAGGAATAGACTTGGTTAGCCCAGGAGGTCTGTTAAATATTGCATGGGGTTACCAATGAGTTCCCGACTCTGGGCCCCCACGGGAAGCGATGGAGCTGCCACTTGGAGGTCTTCTCCCATGAGAACCTGGTGGTGGCTCTGAAGAAAACCATGGGTTCTGTAAGTGGGCTCAAACCCTGCCCCTCTATCTGCTCAGAGTCATGAAGTTTTATGAAGTTTTATGTAACACCAAGGAGCACACTGGGCTCACACCAAAGCCCAGAGAAACCGAGCTCATTTCTCCATGGCTGCTCCATTTTCCATCTGCCTGGGAGCAGCTCTGGCTTCAGTTGGAAATGGTTTGGTCCTTCCCAAATGTCCTCATGTCACTCCTAACCTGCACCGCGTGCTGTTGTTGAGAGTATTGGGAACGAAGCCCATCCCTGCTTCTTTAAACCCTCCCCTGATGGAGTAACAAATTTAACTGAGGCTTTTTCAGCAGAGTTTTAACTTTTACTCCTCCATGCGGCAAAATGCTTCCAGCGGCGTTGGCAGCAGCTGTATGTGGATATCGTGTCTTGTTATTCAGACCCTGCTGGCTCTCTCTGAAAACATCTATTGGTCTTAACAGCAGCTGCCAGCTCGGTCCAAGCCGACAGATGCAAGATGACTTTTGGTTTTATTCCCCTTGTTCTCGGAAATTTTCATTTCAAAATACAATACTGAATTGGGCTTGACAAGAGCCAGGTGTTAGTTCTGATCAGACAGTTACTCCATTGCTGACCGCAGGACTCATCCTGCTCTGCTCTGCTTGCCTCCCCCAGAGCCGCTCAACCCGGCGTTTCCACGCTCACGAGAGTGCGGTTGGTTTGCACAACACCAGGAATGTGATTTTCTTTCATGGTAAGGTGATGTGTCATTTTAAGAAGTTAGTTCCCAAGAAGCCAAAACCAGTCACGTCAGTTTGGGACAGGTCCAACAGCCTCCCTGCACTGAAAAATACATTTTTCAACACTTTGTGAGTTTGGATTTGCAGGTGATAGCTACAGCTGGGAACGGAGAGAGAGAAGGAAGGAGAGGAAAGAAGGAAGGAAAATAAATAAGTTAAAAGGTGTAGGACTTTTTTCTGAATACAGATGGACACATCCCATGCCCAGAGTGGGGGCGGTTCCCCCCCAGCGTTTGGGGTCCCTCTCAGAGACGCGGTGGCGTTGGTGCTGCTGGTGCTGTGCAGGACGGATCCCAGCACAGGCTGCTCTGGGGAGATGTCATTGCTCTCTCTGCCCTTTCGAAGGCTGGGTCACAGGGTATTTCTTAGCATTTTTGAGGACGATTCTTGTCATCATAGTCTTTATCCAATATAAAATTCGCTCAGTTAAGTCCCCTGCAGTATGGTAAGGAAAAGACCCTCTGCCACCAGAAGTCATTCTGACACCTGGCTGAGCAGCAGGATGAAATACAGCCAACAGCGGATTTCATGATGTCCCATCCAGCTTTGGGCTTGCCAAGCTATTTTTCTGTCCTAATAGCTCCCCAAGTTCGACAGACAAGTTGTTGTTGGTTTTATGTTTAAAAGAGAAATAGATATCAAAGAGTGGCATTTCACTGGAAAGGCGTCTCTAGAATGGGAAATGCTCCCCTGGCATTTTCTGTGTCCTATCCTCTGATGCTACATGTGAAAAATTTATATCAGGGGGTTTGCTTCCCCGTTTGTGCGGCAGCTCGATGGGCTGGCAAAGCGGGAGCTCGAGGGCTTCTCCAGAGATTTCATCCTCAGCCGCTCTGTGTCTTTCCTCTGCCACGCTGCCCTTACCCCACCCACGTGTGCTGGTAACTTGCGAAGGCATCTGAAAAAAGGCAATTTTCCAAACTGAATAAACAGTTCTCATGATGAAAGGCAGGAGAAAAGGAAATAAAAGAAAGGGACGGGTTTCGGAGTGACAGATACTTGTGTGAATGCCAGAGCACTTTCAGACCTCGTCAGTAAAGACAGGAGCACAAAGAGGTGTTTTAATCATCTCTTTAAAGTTTGTTTCACAGACAAGCTGGCTCTGTGGGACAGAAATCAGCAATGGAAAAGCTACAATTCACGCACAGCAATAACAGCAGCTCTCCTGGAGGTTTGGAGCTTGCCCTGCCTCCAGCCCCGCACATCCTCACTGCCCTCGGTTTGGTATCTCTGCCTCCGTGGAAAGGCAAAGACAGACAGACACCAAAGAGGAGTGTCCAGAAAGCTTTCATTTCCCCATTTAATGCTACAGATGCTCATGTGTCTTCTGATTTCCGTAACTCTTGATTTCGGGACACAGCTGTCCTCACTGTGTAATCGCAATGACGCATATCTAAATCTGCACCAAGGTGCAAATTCCTCCGTGGGAGGGTGGGATGAGGCTGGTCACCATCCAGAGGATGGTACTTCTCTCCCTACAGATGATGAATAACCCCCTTCTCATTAGCACCTCATTTACCGGTTTTATTTGATTTATTCCAGGAGAAACAGGAGCTTCCATCGCTCCCCGTTGCGGAGAAGCAAGGAAGAGCAATGCCCAGACAGGCTCAGCCGTGGGGGGGATGCTTTGCCCACACATCTGTGCCCCACGACGGAGGCAATTCTACTGCTGTCGAAGCACTGTACGATTCCTGAGCTGGAGCCAGGCACACCAGCACAAGCACTGAATTAGAGATGCGCCTGGAGTAGAAGGGCAGCAAATTTTTGAGCTTTTTCATCCATCTGATGCCTCATGGAGGCGGGGGTATTTGCACTTAGAATTTGGCTGCGACCATGTGGGTTGGTTTGGACTGGGATGTGTGCGAAGGTGATTTCAGGTCATGTATTCTCCGAGACAAACGGCAGAAAGACAGAGTGTGTTAAGTACAGATTTGTTCTTGTTTTAATGACTCAGGCATGATTATCACTTTGTCATCTGTAGACAGTCTCTGAAGGTGGGAGATGCTATCAATTATGCAGCAATTTTTAATCAAGCAGCTAAAAAGGAATATCCTCCCAGCTCCAGGTTTACCGTGTAGAAAAGCTACCTGTGAGCAAGATGGTGCCGTCTTTAAGAAACTCTTCAGAGCTAAAAAGATATTTTGTGGAAGAAAACTTAAGTGGATCAGATAGAAATAACAAAGCAAGGCAGCAACGTTATCTCATCACAGACATGCTGACATGCCTCCCAGAGCAGGGAGCAATCCAGCTCCTTGCATCTGGATTTCTTGGTTCATTAGATAAGGAGCATCCAACAAAATCAAAGAACCTGAACAGGCATTTAACAGAATCTCAGCATCTCTACAGCACTCCTAAAAAGCTGATCACAGGCTTTGTAGCACATTTCTCTGCATTTATTGTTCTGGCTATGTTGTCTTGAGATCTTCATGAATTGCAAATAAATGCATGAGGTAACCGGTGACAGTGGTCCAAGACAAAACAGATGCGTGCATAATGGGCTGTGATCTGACATGGGCTATAGCAGATGCCATGGAGCTCGAGGAATCCCTCGAGTGTTACAGTGAAAACATCTCGAACTGGGTGTTTAATAAAATATTTTTATAGCATGGGAATTATGGGGATTTCATAAAACTACAGGATGCTAAATTGTAGAAAGAATGAGAATGAAATCTGGCCTGTAGAAGAAGGTGCCCCATTGGGAAGAGCAGATCCCAGCACGGTGTCTTTGGTGGGCAGCAGATGAGTCCACGTGGAAACTTTATCTAGACAGGAGTTCTTGGAGAAGGCAGAACTTCTCCATAGCTCCTCTGCCCAGCTTGTAAATCTATCTGCAATTCTGCAAGTCATGGGAGAAAAGATAAATGAGATGCTGAACAGGGGAAATACATGTGTACAGAGGAAACTCCAAATTGGTCCCTCCAGGACCTCCAGAATAAATTCATAAACAGACCCAGAAGCGAGTGGCACTAAGCCGCGTGCGTACAGAGCACGTACAGAGCACCCCATGAGTCAGACCGATGGCTGGGTTCCCCACGATAACCAGCCCCAAGCAGAGGCCATGGTCACCAGCAAGGTTCAGCAAAGCCAGCAGCAGCTGACGGTCCTCAGGCGCTGCTCTGTGACGTGGTGACACACAGACCTCGCAGTGCTCAAAACCCAGCATGGGGCCAGCTGCTCCATTACATCCAGACCTCCAGCTCCCCAAATTACAGGAGGCTGCAGAAGCTGTTTGACCCATAGCCCATCATAGAGAAACTCCCCAGAGCAGCCATCTTACAAGAGGGTTACTCACTTCTTACTCTCTGTTTGAATGCGAAACACCTTTCAAGTGCAGACTTCTCCTCCAGCTCAAAGCAGCCTTCAAAAGCCACGTGTTACCCTTGCCTCTTTTAAAAGCTATGGAACATCTGCAGAATTCATGTTCAAGCTAAATGCTTCTCAAAAATAAAGTAGGGAAGGAAATCGAGAGGGGCGGAGAGCACCCGGCCCCCTTGCGAGGGAGCCCCCCAGGAGGGGGATTGCTTCTCAGGCAGAGGCAGAGGGTTGTCCCCAGTGCTTCTGCCTTCCTGGAAGAGCGTGTTCAGGAAACACTGAATTACCTTCGCACCCAGGCTGTGAGCTGTGGCTCTTTGGTCACCGGCTGGGATGGCCCTGCAGCCAGGCAGGAGCCCTCGAGAGAAGGTTTGGGGGAGCTCTGGGCTGGGACCTCTGCATCTGCTGTCCCCAGTCCCTGCTGCTCAGTCACAGCCTTAGAGGAACAGCAGCCAGGCTCGGGAGAGTGTGTGGCTCCAGGCTCTGTTCTGGTCCCTGTTCCTGCACAAGGATTTCACAGTATCCCAGCTCCGAGGCTATCCCAGAAGAGAAGCCCACGGGCTGACTGCAGGGTGATCAATGCACCCTATATGAACATATATAAGCACTTACGAACATATGGGGTATCTACATGTGACATATGTACTGTGTAAGGCAGATCACGATGTCAGCTATCATACCATCTGCTTGCGTGTCGGGATGGAATCTGCTGTAACTACCCCTGCTAGGTTGGGTGATTTCCTTCATTTTATTACCAAGACAACATATTTCCTGAAGTATATTAGAAATATATTTGTTCTCCTGCTGAAGCAAGAGAGAAACATCAGGACCAGGAAAACTATAGTCTGCTCAGCTCAGCCATATCTTATTGATCTAATGCTCCCGGCAAATTACTCTGGATAAACAATAATTGAGATTTATCCACGTTACATTTCGCAAATCACTTTATAAATTATCTTAGAGTACAAAGTATAGTTTCTGCTTTCTGTCTGGCGAAATCGCTGAATAATGAATGTCAGCTAACAAACTGCAAACAGCTCCCAGCCATAACGCTGCAACATGCACACAATCTGCACACAATCGTTTGGAATTTGTAAACATTCCAGTGAATACTAATGATTGTCTGAATAGCTGGAGACTACAAATAACACCAGATCGCAAACAGTCACAGAATGAAAGTGGTCTGGGGGTTCATTAAACATCATGGGGAAAAAAAAAAAAGAAGCTCTTTCTCCATCCCATCTGAGATGATATGCACAAAATTCTGATCCTCCCCACTGCAGACAGGCTGCAGCTGCACAGCAGAGCTGCTTGCCACCCCGGTGGGGATTCAGTTGGGGGTGTTGTTAAAGCTGATCTTCCTCAAAGCAGCACTGGAGCCACACACAAAATTCCTGGAAGGCTTCCCCGGGCACACCGCACCCTCCATCCCTTACCCACCGACCGGGAGTTTCTCCCACGCGCAGCTCCCACGAGCCCACAGTGACATCCTCCGTCAGGATGCAGCAGTGGCGGGGACCAAGTCCTCTGCTTCGTGGGGTGGCTTGGGGACACTTGGCTCCCTGAGGAAGGGGACACACGGTGTCAGGCAGCTGCAGGCCTGCCTGCCCATCTGCCTGCGCTGCTCCTGCACCGCACCTGGCAAAAGAAAGGCTGGGTCTGAACATGGAGCTGGCGTGTTGTCCCAGTGCTGGGCGGGGAGAGGGAGAGGATGAGGCTGGTCCTTGCTGGAGGCCACCCTTTGGTGGGTGCCACGAAATGCCACCTCCACGGGAGCGCATGGCAGGCTCTCTATCCACGCTGCACTGCAAGGTGCTGTCAGCTTCCAGCTCTGCTGGCTGCAAATGATTTACCATGATTTTAAAGAGCCCTTTCAGCCTGCTCCCAGCAGGACCAGCATCTGCCATCAAGGCAGTGGCCATGCTGGTGGGTCTGAAGAGGCTGTAACAATCCCTGATGTGAAAATAGCTTTTGGAGCGATCAGAAGGTGGCAAACCCCCTGGGCATTAGCTTCATGTTTCTGGGTTTGCACAATTTTCTTGCTTTGCTTTTTTCATCTCTGTTCTTCAAAGACATTCACAACTTATCAGACTTCCCCAGAAAGGTGCTTGGACAGGGTCTCCAGCCAGCATCCTTCTCTGGTTTCCGACGTTGCTGCTCTGCATGCTCCGCTGCCATTCTCCAGAGGTGGCGATTGTGGTGAGCTGATCTCACCCTGGTGACAACACCCACGAAGATGTTTCCACTCCTGCAGTCTGGAGCAGGCACTGCGCACAGGGATTTCACAGTGGTGTGTAACTTCATCCTGGAGTCTCAGCAACTGCAGGAAGTATTCAAACAAAAGTTATTTTCTTTAGCTATGAAAAACTGAAAACGTAGAGGGAGGAGAGAGCACTGATCATCCCCTGGAGCTGGGGACTGTGGGCGAGGACTCCTTGGTTTGCAGGCTGAGTGGCATGGCCACCTGGTAGAGAGTTGCCTGCTCCCGGGCAGCTTCACCTCTTCCTCCTGCAGCCAGTGAGCGGCACGGTCAAGGGCATCACCTCTGTCCTCTGCCTGCCCGGACAGCACTCCTGGCTGAGCTCTGACTAAAAGACAAGTTAAGCCTTTATCCCCACTCCTCCCCATTGAGGCAGAGATTCTGAGGCAGGAACCATAAGCACCCCCCATGGCCTCTGTCTTGGGGAGATGCTCTGGTGAGACGCAGGGATGTTCCTGTGGGGAATGGAAGGATACTCTGGGAGGAATCAAGAATGCTCCCCAATTGAGAAGGACAAATGTAGGGATGCTCTGGGGGCAATGCAGGGATGTTCTGGGGGAATGCAGGGATGCTCCTGGGTTGAGAGGAAAAGGGCAAATGTAGAGACGCTCTGAAGGAATGAAGGAATGCTCTGGGAGATTCAGGGATGCTCTAAGGGGATGCAGGGATGCTCTGGGGGATTTGGGGATGCTCTGGGGGATTTGGGGATGCTCTAAAGGGATGCAGGGATGCTCTAAAGGGATGCAGGGATGATCTGGGGGCAATGCAGAGATGCTCTGGGGGGACGCAGGGATTCTCAGGGCTGGAGTGCCGGTCCCCCCGGAGGGGCGGGGAGGCG